>JARQOC010000009.1:134459015-134590174 GCA_033576535.1 Allobates femoralis | reverse complement strand
GGCTAAAGGCAGTACTGTGACCTGATTAATTAATTACCAAATGACCTTATTCAAGCGCTGTTGTAAGTTGCTTAAAGGTTAATTCACATTTCTGATTGTTTAGGGGTTAATGACTCCATTGATTTTGGCAAACATGTTTTCAGGCACCTTACAGCAAATTTGACATCAGCTCTTAATCAAAGTTGCATGTCATAGGATAAGTATACATACAAACACACAAGCATACATTACAAATTACTTATCAAGCGGGCATCAGCCATGTGCATAATTCAGCGAGTATGGTAGATAAGGAGTAATGAATATGGGCATAATCTAGTCCATAATAACATGATTTATGTCTATGTAGTACAAAATATACAGTATCAGAGTTTCTGCACTAGCAATGATAATACTAATTTGGAGTTAATATCTTCACTAAATCCAAACTTGAAAGAATTAAAATTGGCTAGTTAAGAAATTGTGGCCGTTATGTATCAATATGCCAATTAACAAATGACATAGAAGAACAGAAAATCCAAATAAGGCTACATAATAATAATAATAATTATTCATTTTTATAGCGCTATTAATTCCATAGCACTTTACATACATGAGTATGTCTCTCTTGGAGCTCACAATCTAAATATCATATTAGTATGTCTTACATGTAAGCCAATAAGTCTTGTGAGACCAAGAGATCTACTTGTCATACTGCTACTATGTATTACCGATCTGCTTAGAGACCTGGATTGTTTAGATATTGAGATCTATGTGCTACATCATTTAATTTTACAAATGTCTATAAAGAAAATAATAGTAATTTTAATATTAAAGGTGTCTTCCAATCTTGTTTCAGAAGCCTTAGTATGATATTCATGTGGTAGGCCAGTATGACTCTATGACTGTAGAAAAGCAGGGGGATGAGGTCACCTTAACTAAAACTCACACTAGGGATCCCTAGGCTATCCCTATCACCAAGAATACCCCTGAAGGTGGGGATGCCTGGGTCTTGTAACTTGCTATACTCTTAGATATGATTAACCTATATGTCGCACCTTCCTCCATCCAAATGAGTGAATGGGCGGGAGTGCAAAGGAACAGACAAACAAAACAGGCAAGGAAACAAATATAAAAGGACTCCAAATCTTGTCCAGTAGGAAACTTTGCAGCTGCAATAGGAACCAACACCTCCGCTATACAGAGACAAGTTACTTCTACATAGTCAGCATAGAGTGAAACCAGGGGCAGGTAAATATAGCTAGAGGAAGTGATGATAAAAGTTAAAGCTAAGAGAAATGTCATCCAGAAGTGAAAGGGTGCTTAAAATGTTCCGCATAGAAAGAACGTAAATCCACAAGATTACAGTCAGTTGGGCTCCACAGAGGACCTGCAATTGATTAAATGCTGAGACCTCCTGATTTTAAGTCTCCCTGAGGTAACATCAGGATGACACACACTCATGACAGCCAGGCAATGGAATTTAGTAATGGGATGGCTGTGCTGGATTTCATGCAATAAGTGAATGATAACAATCTAAATCTCAGATTTACTAATTCATCAGTTTAAAATGTTGTTTCCTTTTTTTACTAAAAGGGAATACTAAACAGTCCCACGTTAATATTACCATTTATAGCAAACCATGCTCAGATAAAACAATATTGTGGGAGAATACCTGTTTCTTAAACATACCATTGGTTCCATTAGTTATGGTGAGGATGCAAAGGATTTGTTCAGACTCTAGTACCCTTTCTGAACGCTGTAATATAATAAAACAAGTAGATTACATCAGAGGGGGTATGGTCAGGGCCGGCCCTACCGCTGTGCGAGTTGTGCGGTCGCACAGGGCGCCACCTAAAGGGGGCGCCAGAGCGGTAACCCCGAGTCACACTCGGGTTTACCCGCAGGCAGGGCCGGGATGACAACTAGGCGCATTTTGTGCAGGGCGCATTTTTGCCCGCCCCCTGGTGAGGCCCCGTGCTCCCCGCCGGCGGCCGCGGCGCGTCGGCCAGAGAGGGAGGAGGGCGGGAGTCAGACTTCCTGTCCCGCGGCTCTGCCCGCCCCTCCTCTCCTCCTCCGTACAGCCAGCGCCCAGCAGACGCACGGGCACGGTGACGGCGGTGACCGGTGAGTATGTAAAGGCGCGCCCCTCCCCCCCAGTCCGCATACTAGGCCCTGTATTCACCACCACTGGGCCCTGCTGTATACACCACCTCCACCAGTGGGCCCTGTATACACCACCAGTGGGCCCTGTATACACTACCACTGGGGCCTGTATACACCACCACTGGGGCCTGTATATACCACTGGGGCTGCTGTATATACTGCTGGGGCCTATATATACACCACTGGGGCTGCTGTATATAGTGCTGAAGCCTGTATATACCACTGAGGCTGCTGTATATATTGCTGGGGCCTGTATATACCACTGGGGCTGCTGTATATACTGCTGGGGCCTATATATACCACTGGGGCTGCTGTATATAGTGCTGGGGCCTGTATATACCACTGAGGCTGCTGTATATATTGCTGGGGCCTGTATATACCACTGGGGCTGCTGTATATACTGCTGGGGCCTGTATATTCCACTGGGGCTGCTGTATATAGTGCTGAAGCCTGTATATACCACTGAGGCTGCTGTATATATTGCTGGGGCCTGTATATACCACTGGGGCTGCTGTATATACTGCTGGGGCCTATATATACCACTGGGCTGCTGTATATAGTGCTGGGGCCTGTATATACCACTGAGGCTGCTGTATATATTGCTGGGTTCTGTATATACCACTGGGGCTGCTGTATATACTGCTGGGGCCTGTATATTCCACTGGGGCTGCTGTATATAGTGCTGAAGCCTGTATATACCACTGAGACTGCTGTATATATTGCTAGGTCCTGTATATACCACTGGGGCTGCTGTATATATTGCTGGGGCCTGTATATACGCCACTGGGGCTGCTGTATATAGTGCTGGGGCCTGTATATACCACTGAGGCTGCTGTATATATTGCTGGGGCCTGTATATACCACTGGGGCTGCTGTATATACTGCTGGGGCCTGTATATTCCACTGGGGCTGCTGTATATAGTGCTGAAGCCTGTATATACCACTGAGACTGCTGTATATATTGCTAGGTCCTGTATATACCACTGGGGCTGCTGTATATATTGCTGGGGCCTGTATATACGACTGGGGCTGCTGTATATAGTGCTGGGGCCTGTATATACCACTGAGGCTGCTGTATATATTGCTGGGGCCTGTATATACCACTGGGGCTGCTGTATATACTGCTGGGGCCTGTATATTCCACTGGGGCTGCTGTATATAGTGCTGAAGCCTGTATATACCACTGAGACTGCTGTATATATTGCTAGGTCCTGTATATACCACTGGGGCTGCTGTATATATTGCTGGGGCCTGTATATACGACTGGGGCTGCTGTATATAGTGCTGGGGCCTGTATATACTGCTGGGGCCTGTATATACCACTGAGGCTGCTGTATTACCCCTGGGGCTGCTGTATAACCCCTGGGGCTGCTGTATAACCCCTGGGGCTGCTGTATTACCCCTGGGGCTGCTGTATTACCCCTGGGGCTGCTGTATAACCCCTGGTGCTGCTGTATAACCCCTGGTGCTGCTGTATAACCCCTGGGGCTGCTGTATAACCCCTGGGCTGCTGTATTACCCCTGGGGTCTGTATATACCACTGGGGAGGCTGCTGTATACCACACTGCTGGGGCCTGTATACCTGTGCTGGGGTTCACCCTCGGCTTATACACGAGTCAATAGGTTTTCCCAGGTTTTGGGGGCAAAAGTAGGGGGGTCGGCTTATACACAGGTCGGCTTATACACGAGTATATACGGGTAGTAATCCTACAATGTCTGCTGGACATGGTACGGGGAGGGTTTATGGCTCAGTTAGTACACACTCCATACTTCATGGTATGGGAGGGTTTATGGCTCAGTACACACTCCATACTTCTTGTTATTAACCAGTTAATGCTCTCTTGTCCACCGCACTGCAGTTTCAAAAGAGGACAACAGCGAGACAAGCAGCAATACGGCGTCAGAGAGTCCCTGACCTCGAAATAGAAGATCCTCAGATCCTGGTATTGTGACATAATATTAAGAATAATACTTTTTGCATTTATATTACACTATGAACTCCACAGCACTTTACATACATCATGAACACTGTCCCCATTGGGGCTCACAATGTAAACAACCTATCAGTAAAGTAAAAGTAAAGACGCCTCATGTAGATATTGTTTCAGGATCTTTTTTGCAGGTGATTTTCTTTTTATAAATACTTATATTGCAGCATGCTTTGTGTGAGGCATTTTTAGGCGTTTTACATTATATGGATAAAAAAAACCACACTAGACAAGTGATAAAGCCAAGCATCGTCCTAGCAATGTGTGCCCCAGGTCTCCATGGTTTCACATGACGTTATTTCACATGAGACCTGCAGCCAATCAGCAGCTGTTTCATTATCCCTTCCTTCAAAACTGTGATCCAGAATAAATGAGAGCTGCTGCTGTTCCCTGATTTCCTCGGGATGTCAGTTTTATATGAGGAAAGAGTGAAGGTGCCACTGATTGGCTGCATGTCTCATGTGACATGGTCTGGGGGCACCAAAGGGGAATTTTGCACAGGGCGCAATTTAGCCTGAGGCCGGCCCTGGGTATGGTAAGAAACTTATGGATACAGAAAAATAAGATAAAATAAATAGAAATACTCCAAATTCTCTTTCTGACCTTAAGAGCCATATTCAGCTCTGAAAGATGGTCGGGAGCCACATTCATCTCTAAAAGAGAGTCATGATCCAAAGATAAATCACAGAGATAAATACCAAGATCCAGGTGTCCCTACCTTACCCCCATCCAGATCTGCTCTACTATGTGGCGTTACTCACAAAAGTCACCATCTAGAAACCGGATCTTCATAGATGTTTGCTAGACCTGGTGTTTATGCACCAAACTGGAAGGCAGCCATGAGCCACACATCACGGGCCATGAGCCACATGTGGCTCCTGAACTACAGGTTGGGACCCCCTGTTTCTAGTAATCACTTTGATTTGATCAAACAGGTTATTATGAAATACCTGATGATATTAAATCAAAATGAGACCGTTCATCAAATCTTGATGCAGGGATGCATTTTTTTGGCCGGAAAAGGCAGGTTCTTGAGGATCTGCTATCCTCTAGTCTATGGGAAAATAAAAATATTGTAGAGAAACCTTGGTTATCTTAGGCCAGAGTCACACATTGAAAAAAATGAATGTGCTACATGGTCCGTTTTTTTATTTCCTTATGGCCATATGGGTGTCCGGTATCATCCACGTGTCATCCATGTGTCCGTGTGTGACATCTGTGTGACATGTATGTTATCTGTACCATAGAAAAATGCATGTCACTGAAGTGAATAATTTTTTAATATGTAAAAGATGTGCAAAGATAGATGAATGCTAACTGATGATAGATATAAAGTTGATAGATAGATAAAAAACTGAAAAACAGAATAGTATAAAAACAAAATAGAGGGTACAGAGCCCTCCTACTATGAATCCATAGGTCCAATGTTTAAGATATAAAAAATGAATGGCAGCACACCCAGATAAAGAAAAATTGTGGACTTATTTATTCCCCCAGGACCGCAATGTTTTGGCTATTCGCTAGGCTTTTTCAAGCAGTCGTAGTCAAGGGTACACATATATATAAGACCCATTCCAGGTCATTCAATAAACAAATTAGTGTAAAAATACAAGGTGTTTATAGTTTTCACATGCGTTTTTCCAAGGTTACCATTCATCAGATAAACTGTAATACATAAAAGTTTAATAATATTTAAAAATGTACAGAGTCCAATTACAATGTACTTAAAAATAGATTACAATCCATCTACTATATAAATGTCTAAGGCGTCTGTCGGCCAGACAGAGGCCACTCATTGGTGTCCGCTGGAGGCGGCCACCAATGAGCGCAGACTATTCAAATAGGCGCGTGAATTCAAAGTTCGAATTTCGTGCCAATTTGCAACCCGGCGACAACGGTGGGCCGGGATACACGGGTCCGGCCGACAGTGGCCACAGCACACACGAGCCAGCTGGGAGATGACTGGCATCAGCCGGTCATCTCCCGGCTGGAGAGCCACTGACCGGAGCTCAGCCGCGGCTACCTGCGGCACAGAGGTCCGAAGCAAGCCAGCCGGGAGATGACCGGCGTCTCTGTGCAGCAGTAGCCGCGGCTGAGCTCCGGTCAGCGGCAAGCCTGCCTCCTCCATCCCCTCAGCCTCCCCATCCTCACAGCCTCCCCAACCTCCCAGCCTCCTCCATCCTCAAAACCTCCTCCATCCTCACACCCTCTCCATGCTCACAGCCTCCCTATCCTCACAACCTCCTCCATCCCCTCAGCCCCCTCCATCCTCACAGCCTCCTCCAACCCCTCAGCCTCCCCATCCTCACAGCCTCCTCTATCCTCACAGCCTCCCCATTCTCACAGCCTCCTCATCCTCACTCCTTACTCCTGTCTATAAGGTCTGTCAGTCAGTGAGACACAGTTTACTCCTGTCTACAAGGTCTGTCAGTCAGTGTGATGAACTTCACTCCTGTCTATAAGGCTGTCAGTCAGTGTGACAAACTTCACTCCTGTATACAAGGCTGTCAGTCACTGTGACGCAGTTCACTCCTGTCTATAAGGCTGTCAGTCAGTGTCACAAACTTTACTCCTGTCTACAAGGCTGTCAGTCAGTGTGATGTCCTTCACTCCTGTCTACAAGGCTGTCAGTCAGTGTGACGAACTTCACTCCTGTCTACAAGGCTGTCAGTCAGTGTGACGAACTTTACTCCTGTCTACAAGGCTGTCAGTCAGTGTGACGCACTTCACTTCTGTTTACAAGGTATTCTAGAATACCCGATGCATTAGAATCGGGCCACCATCTAGTAAATTGAATAATTAGTGCACATGTGTAAGGTACTAATAATGGAAAATCACCTAGTGGCTAGTACCATGTGTCTATATGTAAACGCCATGATTTCTGCCATGACTCATTCTGTGAAACATCATCATCCCGTGCATGTGCAGTAGCATGGCGAGAATCTTGGCGGCTATATTAGTACCCTCACACCTGCATCTTAACATCTCATGATAGCAGTGGCCATATGCATGTATTCACATCTTATACTATCATCTATTATATAATTGCGAATGCTGCGAGTGCCCCTTTGTCGTCATGTGGATACGAACGAAGCATTGGCCGCGCAGCGGCCATTGCGAGCCGGCGAGTCGCTATGCCCGCGCAGCGGGCATGGCGAGTCGAAGCATTGGCCGCGAAGCGGCCATTGCGAGTCAGAGACTCGCTCTGCTAGAATCCCGATGCATTGTGCATCGGGCACCCATCTAGTATAGTATAAGACAATATCAAAGAAGGAAAGGTTTTTCTAATATAACTGTCATTATATTTTGGCTGCTTTCACACTGCAGTTTTTTCCCTGATCAGGTTCGGTCAGGTTTGTGTGTCAAAACCAGGAGAGGAACCAGGAGAGGAACTTGCAGAGAAAAACTATAATTGAAAAATTGACACCTGTTCTGAGTTTTGGAGACACTCCTGGTTTTGACACACAAACCTGAAGGAACCTGATCAGGGAAAAAACTGCAGTGTGAAACCAGCCTTTACAATTTAATGATATTTTCCCGCTAAAAAAATGCTTGTATATGTAATCTAATGGCCTTAGTCCCGTAATAGAAAACCTATGCATGTAAGTGTAATTTTTTGCAACGATTTACAGATTAAGAACTAATCTTCTTAATTGTTCCTATACTCCTATGTAGACCATATGTAGATGTTCTTTCATTGTTATTGCAATCATCTTGGTTTGTTGTTTTAAATTGTTATTTTAATTACGTTTCAGGGTCTGCCTGTTTAAGGAGAGGAACTGATTTCATTGTTCAGCACTGGACCCATTGAAGCTGTAATACGCGAAACGGGGAGCCTGTCGTCCGCCCTGCAATCCCTTCCCTCCTTTCCCTCCCTGCACTAATGTAACCGTTTGTTCCAGAAACCTTAGAATAAAAGACTTTGCACAGCAACTATTGTTTATGTGTGTCACACATTGTCAGTCCACAACAATCAAAGCTTAATATTGATTATAAGATTGTCACTGTTATATCATGTTAGGTTAGTTTCACACTTGCGTATTTTGCAATCTGTTTGCTTGCCTGAAATTCATGCAGCTCCCTGGATACACCTGGACACCCATGGAACCATGCAATTGGATGCTAAAGGATGTCACTGGCTAGGGTCACATTTCCGTTTTGACCCTAGCCTGCCGGATTCCAGTTTTAACTTAGAACTTTTTCCAGTACCGCATAGCGTTACCGCTATGCGGTGCTGGAAAACGCAGTCCCTAGTTACCCTATGTTTACCTTCACTACCTGTCACACAGGCAGCTGCTTGGAGTGCGCTTTACAGCGCCGCACAGGAAACGCTGTCTGCAACGTTATGCGGTGCTGGAAAAAGTTCTAAGTTAAAACCGAAATGCGGCAGGCTAGGGTCAAAACGGAAATGTGACCCTAGCCTATGCAACGTTTTTTTTTTATTTTTCAACTTTGTTTTTATTAACATTTTCCTATAACATGTCAACAGATATCAACAAAGAACAGAACATGTTCTATAACATATGATCATACTGTAGATAAATGTATAAAAGAGAAAGAAGAAAGAGGGGAAAGGGTGAGAAGTTCTCATCTTAAATGTAACAGTGAGGTATCTGTAATGGCCACTTTGCACGCGGCTACATTTCTAGCTTATCCACAGGTAACTTACTGGCTGCAGTGAAATCATGGAGACATGGTCCTATCTTGTTGCTGTGTACAAATGGTATAATGTCTCCATGATTTCACTGCAGCCAGTAAGTTACCTGTGGATAAGCTAGAAATGTAGCCGTGTGTAAAGTGGCCATAAGGGTACCATTACACGTTGCAACATTGCATGCAATTTCACTTGCAATTTGTTACTTGCAATTACCTTTACACGCGACTACATTTCTAGGGTGGCTACAGGTAACTTACTGGTTGCAGTGAAATCATGGAGAGATTATTCCATTTGTACACAGCAACAAGATAGAACCTTGTCTCCATGATTTCACTGCAACCAGTAAGTTACCTGTAGCCACCCTAGAAATGTAGCCGCGTGTAAAGGTACCCTTAGGGCCGCTTTACACACACCAACTTCTGTGTCCAACTTCTGAACAGATCTCTGGTTGCAGTGAAATCATGGACACATTGCTACATTTGTACACAGCCACAAAATGGAACAATGTGTCCATGATTTCACTGCAGCCAGAGATCTGTTCAGTAGTTGGACA
This sequence comes from Allobates femoralis, assembly GCA_033576535.1. Classification (NCBI taxonomy): domain Eukaryota; kingdom Metazoa; phylum Chordata; class Amphibia; order Anura; family Aromobatidae; genus Allobates; species Allobates femoralis. Next base: position 134,580,834 of record JARQOC010000009.1, on the reverse strand, counting down.
CAGAAGTTGGTGTGTGTAAAGTGGCCATTAGTGGTTCAGGATATCTCATATTTTGGAAAGTCCAGGCATCTTGGAGTCCTCAACAACTCAGGGAGTAGTCCTGTGGAGAGTAGAAAGCATGGCAGGTTCATATTTTTAACCGTCACAAATGGAAACCCTCCCTGAACAAAGTCCAAAGTCTCCAGATTTTATCAAATTTGTCCATAGTATTATGTAGATTGGCAGTCATCTTTTCCATGAGATGGATATCATTAATCAGTATATATAAATCAGACAGTGTAGGAGCCGCTGTTTTCTTCCAGAACAATGAAATCAAACACTTAACAGATGTTAAAAGGTGCATTAATAATTTAGCCCTTGATTTATCCAACCCTGGTGTTAATAGGTTCAGCAAATAGGCCAGGGGATCTAAAGGGATAGTCATGCCCATGACATCACCTACCAATCTTTTGACTTCTCTCCAAAAACCAGTTATTCCTGGACAAGTCCAAAAGATAAGGTATAGGGAAGCTCCACTCATGCTACATCTCCAACAAATGTCAGGGATGGACTGGTTTATTGTTTTCAACAATTCAGGGGTATAGTGCCAAGTCATCAAGATCTTAATCTGATTTTCTTTATAAAGGGTTTTAATAGACGTTTTAAAAGCGCGAGACTATGCAACGTTTTTTTAATGGATCCATCATCAGTCACCAGAGATAGGGGTGGAATGAGCTGTACTTTGCTTCTGAGTATGCTCAGTTCACCAAAACAGATCCATGCACACAGAAGCAAACAGATCCGGTTTCCATTGAGTTCCATTTTAATTCATAACATATAGTCAAAGGCCTGCAAGCCCAAAAATGAAACATTTTACAATCTGAGGATGTGAAAAATATGTAGACAAACAGATCCATGACAAAACGGTGACAACTGGATGCACCCGCCAGACGAATCTGTCATTAATGAAAACCAATGGAGACAAAAATGGATCAGTGTCCATTCATTGCAAAACGGATAGAAACGGATTGCAGAATATGCAGGGGTGAAACCAGCCTTAAGTCATAGACACCCAGACTTATAGTGACAGTTAAGGGTACTTCATACACAGCAACATCGCTAACGATGTCGCTGAAACGTCACAGGATTTGTGACGTAACAGCGACCTAGCCAGCGATCTCGGTGCGTGTGACACGCATCAGCGATCTGGCCCCTGTTGTGAGATTGTTGATTCTTATAAACCATTCAGGACCATTTTTTGATCGTCGTGCTCCTGCAGGGCAGCGTGCATTGGTGTGTTTGACACCTTAACAATAACATCGTTAGCGACTTTGAACCCGGTCACATAGGTGTGCGTTGCCTTCCCCGCCCCCTCAGCTACAATTGTTGCCCGCTGCTGCGTACTGATTGGGCAGCTTTGACTGAACAGAAGGCACCTTAGGCTGCTTTCACATTGTGATTTTGTTAAATCCGATGCTGACCAATGAAAATCGGACAGCATCGGATCCGAATTAGCCCCCCATGTTCTCCAATGGGGATCGGATTTGCACTTAATGCCATACGATTTGCCTCCGATCCGATTCTGTCTGATTTTTTTCAGTAGCCAAAATCATAGACTGATGCCATTTTGGTTTCTGAGTGAAAAATCGGATCAATTCGGATCCGATTCGTTCCAATTAAAATAAAATGGTAGTCTATGGGGATCGGATGGAAAATCGGATCCAATTTGTATTGAGCATGCTCCAAATCCCAGACCGCTGCCATTTCAATTGGATCCGATAGAAAATCAGACAAAATCGGATGCCATCGGTCCGGTTTTCTATCGGATCCGATCAACAAGCTCCGTTAGAAAATTGGACCGATGGCATCCGATTTAGTGCATCCGATGCTGTCTGTTTTCATATGACAGCATCGGATTGAACAAAATCGTAATGTGAAAGCAGCCTTAGTAGTGCTTCCGTCTTTTGTTCCATAGCTACTTTGTCCAGAGCATGTTGGTTTGCGGATCATAGTAGAGAGGTCTCCAGGCTGCGATACTACAATGTCTATGCGGTATACAGTAGGCATCATTTGGGGTATCAAATTATGATCTTTGTAGTGTTTCCATTTTTACTTCTATGACATGATCTGCAATCCACCAATCAGAACGCACTAGCAAGCACCAATCGGAGCTGAGGGTGCGTGGTAAAGCACACCTGGGTGGCTTCAGCGTCAAACACCATGCCCCTAACATAGGTGTGAGTCGTCAAGTTAGCTTCTGTGTGACACGTCTCCAACGACCAGCGAGGTCGTTATGGGGGATCGTATCATTGCTGCGTTGTTGAGCAGATCTGCCTGTTTGACATCTCACCAATGACAACTTAGCGACGTTCCAGCAATCCCCGGCCAGGTCAAATCGTGGTCATGATTGCTGGAAAGTTGCAGTGTGAAAGGACCCTTAGATGTAAATTCCCACACCCGCAGCATTCAGCATTTACAGAGGCTGCGTCCTTTGAGGCAATCATCCCCCATGCCAGCCATTTTGACGCTTGACCAGATAAACATCACCCAAAGCTATACTACTTAAATATATATAAGAACTGGCAGCATCATATACTGCAAACATGATGTCATTTTTATTTATATATAAATTGGATATAATTGGATAATCATAGAAAGAGTCATTACATATAGAAAATTAAAAAATCATTATCACAGAAAAAAATCATTATCATAGAAAAAACAAATGGGGGTACAATCACTGAATGGCATAGTGAGTATTTCATTTTCACAAAGTTTCTGTGAACAACAGAAAAACAGAATATAAATGTATATATAAAAACAGACATATTTTTATAATACTTTCACATACATGCATTATATACTGTACTTCAGAGTAGATTAATATCAAATGAAAACGAGGACTCAGCAGCTGCCTTTACAATAAACTAGTGATCTTATAGACACACTAAATGGTGGCCCAATTCTAACGCATCCAGTATTCTAGAATATGTATGTAGTTGACATACTGTGACTGACAGAACTTGTTCAGTCAACATGAGTGAACTACACCACTCCTCCTGTTACCGCTCCTCCTGTCACTGCTCCTCCGTCTCTCCTTCTGTCCAAACTCCTCCTGTCAGCGCTCCTCCATCTCTCCTCCTGTCCCCACTCCTCCTGTCACTGCTCCTCTGTATTATTATTATTATTATTATTATTATTATTTATATAGCGCCATTAGGTTCCATGGCGTCTGTATCTCCTCCTGTCACCCCTCCTCATGTCCCCACTCCTCCGTCTCTCCTCCTGTCACTGCTCCTACCGTCTCTGCTCCTCCATCTCTCCTCCTGTCCCTGCTCCTCCTGTTCCCGCTCCTCCGTGTCTCTTCCTGTTACCGCTTCTCCTGTCACCATTTCTCCTGTCACCGCTCCTCCGTCTCTCCTCCTATCACTGCTCCTCCGTGTCTCCTCCTGTCACCACTCCTCATGTCACCGCTCCTCCGTCTCTCTTCCTGTCCCGGCTCCTCCATCTATCCTCCTGTCCCTGCTCCTCTTGTTCCCGCTCCTTTGTCTCTCCTTCTGTCACCGCTCTTGCTGTCCCCGCTCCTCCTGTCCCCGCACCTCCGTCTCTCCTCCTGCCCCGCGCTCCTCCTCCCCTGCGTTCCTCCTGCCCCCGCTCCTCCTGTTCCCGCTCCTCTGTCTCACCTTCTTTCACCGCCCCAAATCCATCCCTTTTTCTGCCCCCCGCTACACCTGTCCCCGCTCCTCTGTCTCTCCTCCTGCCCCACGCTCCTCCTGCCTCGTGCTCTTCCTGCCCCCTGATGCTCCTGTCACTGCTCCTCTGTCTTTCCTCCTGACAGCTCTCCTCCTGCCCCCTCCACTCCTCCTGCCCCTCCTGCCCCCTCTGCTCCTCCTGCCCCCTCCGCTCCTCCTACTCCTACTTCCCCCTCTGCTCCTCCTGTCCCCTCAACTCCTCCTGACCCCTCCGCTCCTCCTGCCCCTACTGCCGCACCGCTACTGCTGCCCCCTCCACTCCTCCTGCCCTTCCACTCCTCCTGACCCTCCTGCCCCCTCCGCTCCTCCTGCCCCCTCTGCTCCTTCTGCCCCTTTGCTCCTCCTGCCCCCTCAGCTCCTCCTGCCCCCTTTCCTCCTCCTGCCCCTCTACTTCTCCTGCTCCCTCCACTCCTCCTACCCCTTCTGCTCCTCCTGCCCCTCCTGCCCCTTTTGCTCTTCCTGCCCCCTCCGCTCCTCCTGCCCCCTCCACTCCTTCACGGTAATAATCAAAATGAAAAAATCCTCAGTGAGGATACTCACCCGTCCGCCAGCTCACTCCAACTCTGATGCGTCTTGAAGCTCCCAGGGCAGGACCTGTCGTTGCCTGGGAAACAGATCAGCTGATCGGTTTCCCAGGCAACGACAGGTCCTCAAGCCCTGTAGGATCTAGAAGACGGAGGTGGAGCGAGCCGGCGGACGGGTGAGTATCCTGTGAGGATTTTTTTATTTTTACTTTTACTGTGGAGGAGCGGGGGTGCCGCTGGCAGGAGGAGCGGGGGGGGGGGGGTGTTTGAATTTGCGCGCTGCGCAGCTTTTTTGCATACTGGCTACTTCCATCTGCGGCGCGCAATTTCGGCCTCAGAAGGAAGTGGCCATTAGACAATTATATAGTAGGTTTGGAACATATGGCCTCAATGTTTTTAATCGCTGGATCCACTCTAATTCATGTTTTTTTAGGACATGTATATGGTCTGTGCCATGTCTTTGTATTGGAATTGTATCAATTATATGAAATGTCAACTGTTTCTCTCTATGCCCCATATCAGTAAAATGTTTTGAAACATTCAGGTCTCGTTTCTTTTACCTTATGGTATGCTCGTGATGGTTAATTCTTGTTTTGAAATCCCAGGTGGCTTCACCGACAAACCATAAGGAGCACGGACATTCAAACAAGTAAACAACAATCTGAGGAACAGGTTAGAAAGTGTTTGATATCATATTGAACATTTGTTACTGGGTGAGAAAAGGTTGACCCCTTTGACCCTTAAAGAACAGTTTAGGCATGAATAGCAGGGGTAGATAGATAGTTAGTGGTGGTGATAGAGTGAGTTCTCCTAATTAGCTATGTCTCTTACCTCATGTGTAGGGCATTGCAGGACCTTAGGTATCCATGGTTACGACCACTTACGTAGGGACAGCTAGTTGCCAATGGTCGTAACCATGGATACCTGAGCCACTATAATCCTCTACACATGATGTAAGTGACTTCGCTAATAAGGAGAACTACAATACATTTCTAATTGGAGGTACTTGCTAATATTACTATTATTACACCTACAACATATTGGGTATTCTCTTGGAGATAGGAGTAACCCTTTAAGGACCACGGTTATTAACCCCTGCAGGACTGTGTATGATGGTTGCTTTTCTAAAAAAATTCTCCAGTATCATGCACCTGCTGCTGTAAATTTTTCATTAAATCAATCAGCTGCAAATTGGAATGCTGAGTGCCGCCATCTTCCTTTTTGGATACATTGTCTTGAACTCTGGCTGAGCATCAGAAGATTCCACAGCACGCCACCGCTACAGGAGTATACAAGTAACGCTGTTAACAGGTCAGTGCCCGGCTTTCATTTCTATGCTTGAATTTGTCTATGATGGTCTTACTGAACTTTATCAATACGATGACTCACCCTTTTATGATATAGACCCATATACTTAAATGAGTTCCATGTTAAGGATACATACAAAATGCATCTGAAATGTGAGTGTGATCCAGAGCCGTACGCTGTGTTATTGTTATATTGGAATGTTTCATTTAATGAGACTGCCTGTGTGACTAATTGTTAATAATAATAATAATAAGAAGAAGATGAAGAAGAAATCTTTACTTTTATAGCTCCAACATATTCCGCAGCACTTTACAATAGCTAAAACACTTATAGTCAATAATAGCCTGCGGTTCGAGCCAATCCCAATAATTGAAGGAGGCCTGTAAATAATAAGCCGTTTTATTCCTCACAATTGTAAGCGTAGTAGAATGAATGTTTACTGTCATATAATAGTTCTTTTGTAGCTATACAACCTTTTTGAGTTGTATTTTTTTTACAAATGTAATAAATCACTGGAGCTGTATGATTTAGCTCCAATAAAAAATAAATGTTTGCTATACAACATTTTAGTGAGTAATAGAGTAATTGGATAATTTTCTGACATTTGTATTTATTATACTTTGTACGGACCTATTGGCTCAAATCCAATGAAATATTTTAATCTCTGTCTACAGTATGTATGAAGTGACACTGCTGAATACCATGAATTTGGCCTTCACTCAAAAAAGTTCATTGAAGAATGAAATCCAAAACCTACAGGCTTTGTTAAATTATAAAAAAAATAGCTATAAAAAATAACTATGGATCGAGTGACTCAATTTTAACTTGTTAAAGGAAAATAATTAAAAACATAAAGCATTTTCTTGTACAGCTACAAGCAAGTTACTGATCAATGTAAATAGTCCCACAATATATATCCACTAATTTAAAAACTATATCACTGACCAGAGTGGATAAATTGATTCTGTAATGTTAACGATTGTATCTATTTACATTACCCATTCACATAATGATTTTTGGGGATCTGTGGCTATCGGTTGTAAAACTGATAGCCATGAATCCAATTTGGCCCCCATGTACAGTATCTTTATGGGCACGCATAAGCACGGATTGGTGCTTAATACACATCCGTGTGTGCAGGGATCCCATTGTGTCCACTTTTTTCACGTCTGCAGCGGACACAATTGGATGGAATCAGAAAGCATCGAATCCGATGCGGTCTGATTCAAATAAGATGGGGGCCTATGGAGCTCGGATCGTTTTTCTGCATCCGATTTTAGTTTACTGAGCATGCTCAGTACACTATAGCTGCTCTGTTCCCATGTAAATTCACTTTAGCAGTGTATATACATACACTGCTAAAGTGAAATTAAATAAAGCAAATCGTTAAAAATAAAAAAAAATGCTCACCTCTCCAGCGAATGTCCTGTGATGCGTGGCATACACCTCCGATGGCTGAAAGGACCTTAATCAGCTGATTGGGTGAGGCAGGGCAACCTGATTAGCTGATGGGTCACATGACCGCATCAGCTGAGCGGTTTAAATCACCCGCTTACCGATCAGCAGGCGATTTAAACTGGGGAACTCCAGGCCTCGAGGGCCGCACACAGTGCAGGTTTTCATGATTTCCTTAGTATTGCACAGAGTCTGGAATCATCACCAGTACTGGTGATTATACTATCACCTGTGCAATACTAAGGAAATCATGAAAACCTGCACTGTGTGCGGCCCTCGAGGCCTGGAGTTCCCCACCCCTGGTCTACATTATGCTCAGAACCTTCTTCATCTGGGCCTGGATCTGACTCACAAAGCTTCTGGGTATCAGAGCAGATCATTTCCTCATTTGGACTCACTGCAGCTTTGGAGAAGACTTCTGATTCCCAGGCTATAGTTTGACTGAAGAGCTCTGCTGACTGAAACATCTCTGTTACCCTATACTCAGTAGGGCGGCTGGAGACTTGGGAGCTGGGAGGAAGCAAGTGTGATTGGGTTGACACCTCAGAAGACTGGAGGGTTTGGGATGTTGAAGTTGAGGTGGTGGAGAGGCCACTTGATGCAGCACTTGAGATTCATTCAAGCACCTGCTGTTTATGTGCCTCATCTACAATAAGTATTGATGGTCGTGTCCGTAAGACAGGGATCATATCAGATTGTCCACTGAAATAAGTAGACATCTTACTTTGACTGGAAGATGGCTTTCTTCAGCAGAGATCTGTGGAGATGAGAAAGCGCAAATAGGGTCTTATCTCCTATAACATTGAAGGTGCCAACAAAATTAAAACTGCTCACCTGGTGAGGTTGTGTCACCCACAACTGGTATGATCGCTCAGATAATGCAACTGCTGTAGGTACCGTGCTTCCACAGTTCACTGTGGTGTAGATAGATTCACCAGACAAAAGTGCCTAAGCGTCCGCGCTGCTGCTCAAGAAGCATCTCCCTGAAGGAGCCAGGAGGGGCTCCAAAACACGTCGGTATAATAAAGCAGCTTTTATCCCAGACATTCCGGTGATTCTGGTGACTTCTTGAGCAAATAACTAAAGCAGTATAAGGAGGTTAAGAAGTTAAAACTTAACATTTAATCGATTATTTTAAAAAGACAAGATTGTCCCACAAACTATACACATAATAACAGTGCCCAAGTGTCACACTATTAAAAAAGCTCCGTTACCATACTAGGAGCTGTTCCTCATTTGAAGGTATTACCCACGGGGCTCAGTCTGCCCCTTCATCACAATCCACCTTCAAATCTTTATGCTAGTTATAAATGGACTGGTGTTATCCTTTACACCCCACAATAACATGCATTATTCCTGCATATGAAATCCTGTAAGCCCACTTCCCCTCTGTAAAGGAAAGATCTCACCGGCTTCTTCTCACCAGGGCAGGTTTCATTTAGAGTCACTTTCTTCCAGGGGGTCCTTCTGCTAGTGACAGCCTGGTTTGGAACTCTCAAAGTATTCTATATGTCACCACCATGTTCCACTCCTACGCGTTTCGGACTTATGATCCTCATCAGGGGATGTGTGGTTTTGGTATTCAGTGGGGTCCTAAGTATAGGTGCCCCCTATGATGGTACATCCTCCAGCAAAGCTGTGCTGGAGGCATGTACCATCATAGGGGGCACCTATACTTAGGACCCCACTGAATACCAAAACCACACATCCCCTGATGAGGATCATAAGTCCGAAACGCGTAGGGAGTGGAACATGGTGGTGACATATAGAATACTTTGAGAGTTCCAAACCAGGCTGTCACTAGCAGAAGGACCCCCTGGAAGAAAGTGACTCTAAATGAAACCTGCCCTGGTGAGAAGAAGCCGGTGAGATCTTTCCTTTACAGAGGGGAAGTGGGCTTACAGGATTTCATATGCAGGAATAATGCATGTTATTGTGGGGTGTAAAGGATAACACCAGTCCATTTATAACTAGCATAAAGATTTGAAGGTGGATTGTGATGAAGGGGCAGACTGAGCCCCGTGGGTAATACCTTCAAATGAGGAACAGCTCCTAGTATGGTAACGAAGCTTTTTTAATAGTGTGACACTTGGGCACTGTTATTATGTGTATAGTTTGTGGGACAATCTTGTCTTTTTAAAATAATCGATTAAATGTTAAGTTTTAACTTCTTAACCTCCTTATACTGCTTTAGTTATTTGATGAAACCATCTCCCCAGGTGTGATTTGAACAGTCACTAGGGAGAACCCATAACCTGCTATATAACTGACTTCTTGAGCAGCAGCGCGGACGCTAAGGCACTTTTGTCCGGTGAATCTTTCTTCAGCAGAGATTACTGTTGCTTTACCACCTACCCCACGGACACAAACTTGTTTTCCATTTCCATTACGCCTATTCTCCTTTCCACCAGCCGCAGGCCTTTTGCCACTCATTTTGTATGTGACCAAATTAGCAACTCTGCTGTTGCTAGGAAAATAATTATGATGCAAATCGAGCATAGCTAAGTGGCCAAACAGTGGTACCTAGCCCATACTATTACCTGGGCTAGGTGCAGTTAAAATTAGTCTGAACTAGACAGGTGGTGTAGTGTGTTCCACAAGTGAGCTACACCCCACTGTCTAAATGACATTGCTACTAGGCCCAAACTATTAGATGGGCTAGGTGCAGTTAAAAATTAGTCTGAACTAGACAGGTGGTGTAGTGTTTCACAAGAAGGCTACACACCAGTGTCTAAATGACACTGTTACTAGACCTAAACTATTACCTGGGCTAGGTGCAGTTAAAAATTAGTCTGAACTAGACAGGCGGTGTAGCTTGGTTCACAAGTGGGCTACACCACTGTCTACCAGACACTGTTACTAGCCCAAAATAATTGCCTGGACTAGCTGCAGTAAAAAATTGACTAATGGATAGACAAGCAGTGTAGCTTACTTTACTGCTGGGCTACACCGCTGACTACCAGACACTGCTACTAACCCAAAAGGATTGACCAGGCTAGCTGCAGTAAAAAATTGGCTACTGAAGACAGGTGGTGTAGCTTTCCTCACAGCAGTGCCACACTACCTGCCCTAAAGGATTACCTGAGATAGATTTGGCCAGATGTTGTGAAAAAACACTTGCACAGCACTGGCACACACCTGCCTGGCAAAAACTAATAGGAACTGCTCTAACCTAGCCTCAAAAGGACTGATATTATAACTAATCCCTACTTCTATATTAAGTAAATGGTGAATGGTAAATTTATAGATATTTCATATTGTAAGGTGACCACAGATAAAGTACAAGAGGAGAGATATGTATTATCCAAATTGGCAAACTCGTTGATATGAACCCGGATGTAATACTCCAGTATCATAGGTGCTGAGAGACTTAAATTGTCTTTAACAGGGCCATGTTTTTATGAACAGCTAAAGAGATTGGCAGGATGGCTGTCCACCACATCTCCACCGCAGGGTGTGGTTAGAGATGAGCGAGTATACTTGTTACTATTAACTACTCGCAGAATAGTACAGATATTCGGGATACTCGGTACTAGTGAGTTTCACTTCTCTTACTTGGTGAGTACAATGTAAGTCAGGGGGAAATGCGAGAACTATGATGCTGAACCCTACAAAGTGGTCTGGGGAGGAGGAAAAGGCTGAAATGGGTGTATAATTGTTTAAAAGCTGGCGGTAAAAAGGTACCAACTTTTAAATAATCACTCAACTGACGCACTCTCCTCCGCCCAGTCCTTTGCTCCCCTGCCACCCAGTGCTTCACTTCCTGCCTGATCCTAGCCTCTCCCTGTCTGCTCCTTCATTCCTCAACCCGCTCCTCTTCCCCCAACTTTGTGCCTGATCCTCCGCCTGTAAGCGAGCCACTTTTGAAATAGCCGGCGGGAAAGCCGGCGGTGAAAAAACTCTTGTCTTTACATATGTATATATATATATATATATATATATATATATATACACAGAAAAAAAAGCTGCACAGCACTCAATATATAGTGTGAACTGGTGCAAGCTGCGATGCTGGAACAAGTAACCAGAAAAAATTCACTGCAGCACTCAGTTACTACCAAAAATGTGCACATACTAATAAGCGTTTTATATATGAGGAAAAAAATTAAAAACTTAGGTTTTTTAAAAAAAACTCAATATTCTTATCTTTTTATTTACTGGGGTTCTTGGTACATATATTGGCCAATATCTGTTTGCTCATCGACCACTCCACGGTGACCCCAGATCTGATGAGTCCTACGCTGACATCCCTGTCCTCCTTGTCCTCCCTATCCCACTTCTAAGTGGGTGGACACCATCTCAATCTCAGACCACCTGGGGCGATGAGGGTGCTAAGTGTAGCTGTGGAGCCAGCAACTCCACATATTAGACATAAACAGAAAAAAAAAAAGCTGCACAGCACTCAAGATATAGTGTGAACAAGGAGGACAGGGATGTCAGCGTAGGACTCATCTGGGGTCACCGTGGAGTGGTTGATGAGCAAACAGATATTGGCTAATATATGTACCAAGAAAGAACCCCAGTAAATAAAAAGATAAGAATATTGAGTTTTTTGAAAAAAATGTAAGTTTTTACATTTTTTCCTCACATATAAACCGCTTATTAGCATGTGTACATTTTTGGTAGTAACTGAGTGCTGCAGTGAATTTTTTCTGGTTGTTTGTTCCAGCGTCGCAGCTAGCAACAGTTCACACTATGTCTTGAGTGCTGTGCAGTTTTTTCTGTTTTATGTCTAATATGTGGAGTTGCTGGCTCCACAGCTACACTTAGCACCCTCATCTCCCCGAGGTGGTCTGAGATTGAGATGGTGTCCACCCAATTAGAAGAGGCAAAGGGAGGAAAAGAAGGACAGGGATGTCAGCATAGGACTCATCAGATCTGGGTCACCATGGGGTGGTTGATGAACAAAGAGATATTGGCCAATATATGTATCAAGAACCCCAGTAAATAAAAAGATAAGAATATTGAGTTTTTGAAAAAAACGTACCGTATATACTTGTGTATAAGCTGAGTTTTTCAGCCCAAAAATTGGGCTGAAAAGTCACCCCCTCGGCTTATACACGGGTCAATACGGTAAGGAATGGTGGGGAGGCTGGAGGAGGCGGGGGGAGGGCTGCTGACTGAGCGGCCTGTCACGTGGGGCCGCTCATTAGATATGCACGGCTCCCCCCGCCCATCACAGCGGCAGGGGGAGCCATGCATAAAGCCCCCCCAGTGTATACAGCAGCCCCCCAGTGGCACTAGCCCCCCCATCATTTGAAGAGCCCCCCACAGTTTGCAGAGCCCCCCGCTGCTCATCAGAGGTCCTGCAGTCATCATCGCGCGTTCCGGTCTCACGTGACCCGGCACGATGACGTCATTCGACTGCGACCGCCGGGTCACAAGAGACCGGGAACACAGCGAGCGAGGATGGACTGCAGGACCTCCGGTGAAGAAGACCCTGGATGGTAAGATAATGCAGCGGGGGGGGGGCTCTGCACAGTGTGGGGGCCTGCTGTATGGTGCCACTGGGGCCTGCTGTTTGTACCCCCGGGGGCCTGCTGCATATACCCCCGGGGGCCTGCTGTATAAACCCCTGGGGGCCTGCTGTATAAACCCCTGGGGGCCTGCTGTATAAACCCCCGGGGGCCTGCTGTATATACCCCCGGGGGCCTGCTGTATATACCCCTGGGGGCCTGCTGTATATACCCCTGGGGGCCTGCTGTATATACCCCTGGGGGCCTGCTGTGAATACCCCTGGGGGCCTGCTGTGAATACCCCTGGGGGCCTGCTGTATATACCCCTGGGGGCCTGCTGTATACCCCTGGGGGCCTGCTGTATACCACTGGGGGCCTGCTGTATACGATACTACTGGGGCCTGTATACCACTGGGAGGGCCTGTATACCACACTGCTGGGGGCTGTATACCTCACTGCTGGGGGTTGTATACCTGTGCTGGAGTCCACCCTCGGCTTATACGCGAGTCAATAAGTTTTCCCAGTTTTTGGGGGCAAAAGTAGGGGGGTCGGCGTATACACGGGTCGGCTTATACACGAGTATATATGGTAAGTTTTTTAATTTTTTCCTCATTTATAAACCACTTATTAGCATGTGTACATGTGTGGTAGCAACTAAGTGCCGCAGTGAATTTTTTCTGGTTATATATATATACATTTGTGGCCAAAAGTATTAACACCCCTGCAATTCTGTCAGATAATACTCAGTTTCTTCCTGAAAATGATTGCAATCACACATTCTTTGATATTATTATCTTCATTTAATTTGTCTGCAATGGAAAAACACATCAAGAATTGTCCTAAAGCCAAATTGATATAATTCCACACCAAACATAAAAAGGGGGTGGACAAAAGTATTGGCACTGTTAGAAAAATCATGTGATGCTTCTCTAATTTGTGTAATTGACAGCACCTGTAACTTACCTGTGGCACCTAACAGGTGTTGGCAATAACTAAATCACAGTTGCAGCCAGTTGACATGGATTAAAGTTGACTCAACCTCTGTCCTGTGTCCTTTTGTGTACCACATTGAGCATGGAGAAAAGAAAGAAGACCAAAGAACTGTCTGAGGACTTGAGAAACTAAATTGTGAGGAAGCATGAGCAATCTCAAGGCTACAAGTCCATCTCCAAAGACCTGAATGTTCCTGTGTCTACCGTGTGCAGTGTCATCAAGAAGTTTAAAGCCCATGGCACTGTGGCTAACCTCCCTAGATGTGGACAGAAACGAAAAATTGACGAGAGATTTCAACGCAAGATTTTGCGGATGGTGGATAAAGAACGTCGACTAACATCCAAACAAGTTCAAGCTGCCCTGCAGTCCGAGGGTACAGCAGGGTCAACCCGTACTATCCATCGGCGTCTGAATGAAAAGGGACTGTATGGTAGGATACCCAGGAAGACGCCACTACTTACCCCAGACATAAAAAAGTCAGGCTGGAGTTTGACAAAACTTACCTGACAAAGCCTAAAACGTTTTGGAAGAATGTTCTCTGGTCAAATGAGACAAAAGTAGAGTTTTATGGGCAAAGGCATCAAACAGAGTTTACAGGAGAAAAAGAGGCATTCAAAGAAAAGAACACGGTCCCTACAGTCAAACATAGCGGAGGTTCCCTGATGTTTTGGGGTTGCTTTGCTGCCTCTGGCACTGGACTGCTTGACCGTGTGCATGGCATTATGAAGTCTGAAGACTACCAACAAATTTTGCAGCATAATGTAGGGCCCAGTGTGAGAAAGCTGGGTCTCCCTCAGAGGTCATGGATCTTCCAGCAGGACAATAACCCAAAACACACTTCAAAAAGCACTACAAAATGGTTTGAGAGAAAGCACTGGAGACTTCTAAAGTGGCCAGCAATGAGTCCAGATCTGAATCCCATAGAACACCTGTGGAGAGATCTAAAAATGGCAGTTTGGAGAAGGCACCCTTCAAATATCAGGGACCTGGAGCAGTTTGCCAAAGAAGAATGGTCTAAAATTCCAGCAGAGCATTGTAAGAAACTCATTGATGGTTACCGGAAGCGGTTGATCGCAGTTATTTTGGCTAAAGGTTGTGCAACCAAGTATTAGGCTGAGGGTGCCAATACTTTTGTCTGGCCCATTTTTGGAGTTTAGTGTGAAATGATCTGTTTTACTTTTTGCTTCATTCTCTTTTCTGTTTTTTCATTGAAGACAAATTAAATGAAGATAATAATACCAAAGAATTTGTGATTGCAATCATTTTCAGGAAGAAACTGAGTATTATCTGACAGAATTGCAGGGGTGTCAATACTTTTGGCCTCAACTGTGTATATATATATATAGACAAGTAATCAAGACTGCAGCACTCCATTTTCAGATTTAGATAGCCTTTATTGGCATTCAGGAGTTGTGATTTTTTGTTATTATGTTCGTGGAATGAAAAATTAAGCACCTTTATTATAAATATTTTCATGTAAATAAATTATTAAGTTTTACGTACTTTTTTTATTTTGCTTTTACCGTGGGGGAGGGTCGAGAGCACAGGAGAGAGAAAAAGAGCACAGAGCGAGACTGCGCAAATGAAAGCACTTTAGAGAAGAACACAGCACACAAGGGGAGAGACACCACACAACGGGAGAAGACAGCACATGGGTGGCGAGAGCGCATGGGGGGAGAGAGAGGTCAAACAGGGGGGGAGTGATAGATACCACCCCCAGCACCACAGAGCCTACTATCATCGTGATGTCACCATCCTCCCAATGCGATAGAATCGGGCCTCCATCTAGTGTAGTGGATAAAATAAACCCAGATTTTAATTGATAGACAGCCGTGCTGCTTTCCCCTCCCTCTTTCCTTGTGATGATTATTTATCCTCTCTGTGTTTCATTTAGAATAAAATAATTGAAATTAACATTGTATTTATATCTGAGTTCAAACTATAGCTGGAGGGCGCCCTTCATTTTAATGGGGTTTGTGTATTTGGTATTTGTTATTTATGTTTAGAATTGAAGATACATTCTGCATGCAAAAAATAAACTGAACAAAACGATTAATGGATACATTAATAAAGCCAAGGATAATTTACATTCTGTACTGTTCTTTACCTTTACCGGGATAAGCTGATTCTTTGAACATTAGGTGAGGTTGGTTTTATTTTCTTTCTAGTACACTGTGTATACATTAATGGAACCTTGAAAAATCTGTTTTCCATATAAAAAGTGATTTCCAGTATCCAGCAGCTTTGTAACACTTTTATAGTTTTAAGGCACCACTGCAGTGGTTTTTTTTTGCTATTTCAAATTTAGAGTGGGGCTTTATATGTAAATCCCCTACTCTCTGTATTATACTCACCTTTCCGCACTTTCATCTTCTATCTCTGCCATTCCAGTCAGTCTCCAGTGATTTGTGACCTGCTGGCAGCTCCAGTGTTTCATGGAGCACATTGGAGGTCACAACTAGGGATGAGCAAGTAGTTAAATAACCGGACTCGCTAGACTCATAACTAGTAGGTCCCAATACTCGGGTACTCGTTACTAGTAGCAAGTCCAATGTAAGTCAATGGGAAAAGCGAGTAAGCCATGTAATGTCTTTGCTGGACCCTACAAAGTGGCCTGCGGGCTGAGGAAAAGGCTGAAATGGGTGCATGAATGTTCAAAAGCCAGCTTATAAACAATCACTCAGCCCCATCCTCTGCTTCCCCGCAGTCTTCTATCCCAATTCTCCGCTCCCCCCGCTGCCTCCCATCCTGATCCTAAGTTAGGACTGAGCGATAAGTGCAGCACCAGTGAGCGGGGAACGAAGAACCCGGGCGAGGAAGCCGGCGATGAAAAGACTTCACCGCCGCCTTCCCATTCGGTGCTGCGCTCCCAGCTCCCTGATGTACGCTCCCCGCTCCCTGGTGCTTCGCTCCTCACCCGGGATCGGGGAGTGCAGCACTGAATGGGAAAAAACGATGGTGAAGTCTTATCCCTGCTGACTTTCCCGCTGGTTATTTCAAATGAACAGCTGAGGTATCAGCTGATGCTGATCAGCTGTTCATTTGAAGTAGCCGTGCAGTGCTGTCAGAGGGTTCATGTGAGTTCATGCTTGACTGCATGAACTCACATGAACATTCCCACGGGCGCACAGATCAGCTACATCTTTGGTAGAGGTTCTCTACCAGAGATGTAGCTGAACTAAAGAAGAAGACTGGATTGGACTACGTCGGACAGAAGATTATTTTTTAATAAAGATGGAGTCTATAAGTGTTGTTTTGTTTTTTTTTTCTAATAAAAGATTTTTCTCTTTTGTGTTTTTTTTTAACACTTCACTAGAAATTCATGGCGGTCATGTCTAATATTGGCGTGACCCCATGAATAATGAATTTTTTACTAAAAAATTGACGTGAGTGTCACCATATTTTTGTATGCCAACCAGGTACAGCAGGCAGGAATGGGCTGCCCCCAACCCCCAACTGCCTATTTTTACCTGGCTGGAAACAAAAATATAGGGAAGCCATTTTTAATTATTTCATGAATTTAAAAAGATTTGATGTGGGGCCTCGCCCTGTTTTTGTGTCCAACCAGGTACAACTAAGCAGGGGGAGCTGGAGTCCACAGCGCAGGGTAGCCGAAGCTCTCTGCCTCCCTCCCCCCCCCGCTGCGAATTGCAGCCACCCCAGAAAATGGCACATTCCTAGAAGTGCCATTTTCTGGTGCTGTACCCAACTCATCCAGGGCCCTGGTGCGGTGGCTCACTGGGTAATAAAGGAGTTAGGGCCAGCTTTGTATTATCAGCTGGCCCTAAGCCCGAAATTCATGGGGTCATGCCAATATTAGACATGACCGCCATGAATTTCTAGTGAAGTGTTAAAAAAAAAACACAACACAGAAACATCTTTTATTAGAAAAAAAAACAAAACACAATTAGTGACTCCATCTTTATTAAAAAAAATAATATTACGTCCGACGTAGTCCAATCCAGTCTTCTTCTTTAGCTCAGCTATATCTCTGGTAAAGAACCTCTACCAGAGATGTAGCTGACCTGTGCAGCCATGGGAAATTTCATGTGAGTTTATGCAGTCAAACATGAACTCAAATGAACCCTCTGACAGCACTGCACGGCTACTTCAAATGAACAGCTGATCAGCATCAGCTGATACCTCAGCTGTTCATTTGAAATAACCCGTTCAGTGCTGCGCTCCCCGCTCCCTGATGTACGCTCCCTGATGCCCCCTCCCCACCCGATCCTAAGTTAGGACCGGGCGGGGAGCAAAGCACCAGGGAGCGGGGAACGAGCATCAGGGAGCAGGGAGCGCAGCAACGAATGGAGAAACCGGTGGTGAAGTCTTTAAACCATCGGCTTTCCCGCCCAGGTCCTTCACTTCCCGCTCCCTTGTGATTCGCTCCCTGCCCGGTCCTAATTTAGGATCGGGATGGGAGGTGGCAGGGGCACGGGAAGGGGTATCAGGGAGCGGAGAGTCAGGCAGGGAGGCAGCGGGGAAGTGAGGATCAGCTCAGTGATTTTTTAAAAGCCGGCAGCTTTTTACCGCCGGCTTTTATACAATCATTTGGGTCATTTCAGCCTTTTCCTCAGCCCCCAGACTGCTGTATAGGGTCCAGCAGAGTCATTACTCACATTTCCCATTGACTTACATTGTGCTCATTACTCCTAGCGAGTAATTACAAGGAAACTCGCGGAGTAACAAGTGGCCGGAATGCCGTACTATTCGGCGAGTACAGAATAGTAACAAGTATACTCGCTCATCCTTAGTCACAACTCAATTTAACTCTACAGGTGCCTCATTCTGATTTTGTTCTGGCTTTCATAGAGTTGCTGTGGGAGCTTGTGATGTAACATCTAACTTTTGAAATGGTGGCAGTAAAAGTTGAAGCTTAGATTAAAAGTACCAGTCCTGCACTGAAAGAAAATGCTGGAGTGGGCATTAATATGTGAGCACTGACTTTGTACTTATTAGTTGCAGGGTTTTTTGTTTTTAATGTTCTGTTCTCTCTTTTTTTTTTGGGGGGGGGGTAATATTTTAGGAGCTCTAGAATGATTACTAGTTTTTAGCAGTTATGCTCGTCAGGAACAATGTTTTTCATTTGCTGTCTGTCCTAGGACCAAATATTATAACTTGAGTTGAGGGTTGCGAACTTTACTTTTTTTTCTATACTTATTCAACAAGTTTTGCATTTGAAAATCATAATGAATCATTAAGATTACTAGTAATATGTCTACAGCCTAGAGCAGTGATATACAGTCATTAGCAGTTCTCACAGCAAGCAGTAATATAATAGCAATCACATCAATCATTTATACACACACATATATACACAGCGGGTGAAATAAGTATTGTACACATCGCCAGTTTTCTAAGTAAATATATTTCTAAAGTTGCTATTGACATGCATTTTTCAACAGATGTTGGTAAAAACACATCCAATCCACACTGACAAATCAAACCATAGATGTCCAATAATTTAGTGATGTGTAATAATGAAAAATGACACAGGGAAAAAGTATTGAAAACACTTTCTGAGATGTGTTTAATAGTTTGTACAAAAGCCTTCATTGGTGATGAAAAAGATGCCTCTTGTATGGCGAAACTAGTGGCATGCATTGCTCAGGTGTAATTTTTGCCCAACTCTCTTCACATCCTCGAGGTCCCAAAGGGCTTCTTCTATTAACTCTGAGCTTTGGTTCTTTACATAATTTTTCTATTGGAGTCAGGTCAGGTGATCAGCTCAGCCATTCTAGCAGCTTTATTTTCTTTCTCTGAAACCAATGGAGAGCTTCCTTGGCTGTGTGTTTGGGATCATTGTTTTGCTGAAATGTCTACTCTTTTTTCATTTTCTTTTAACGGGTAGATGGCAGCTGATTATTTTTTTATCAATAATGTCTCAATATATTTGTCCATTCAACTTTTCTTCAATTAAATGAAGTTTGATGTAAACCAATGGTTTGGTGTTAAAGGCAAAAACTCACCAAAAAGATATCCATGAAAAACATCCATTGTACTTAGCAGGAGGCTGTAAGCTCCATTGATAGGCAACTCAGATATCTTAATACCAGTGCACAATCTCCTACAACCAGCCATAGCATTGGGGGGCAGTTGTGTCACCTGGGACCAGCCATGCTATGGGGAGATGATTGGTGGTATTTATAGACACAAGGTTACCATAGGGTATCAATCACACAAGCACGTGTAACGCATAGTGTCAGTATGCAGACTATTGGTCATGCCCTTACTATTAGATTAGGCGTGCTGGCCCGCTCACAATGTACATGCATCACATAAATGACAGACGTCCCCCAGAGGGCTCAGCCGCATACCGCAAAAGATAACAAAGTGCAAAAAACACTAAAGATAATGATGTGAGTGTGTTAGTGGATATTTTGGCCAAAATACATACGCTCATAACCCATTGTCAAGGGCCCTCACACTTACAAGTCCTAACCGTATGTCTGTGTTGGCAGAATAAACACTAGAGGACAAAAAATTCTGAAAAAAACTCACCAAAAGGATAGCCATGAAAACATCCACTGCACTTAGCAGGAGGCTGTAAACTCCACTGAGAGGCAACTCAGGTGTCTAAACACCGGTGCACAATCTCCTGCAACCAGACCAGGCTTTGGGGCGGTTTTGTCACCTGCAACCAGCCATGCTATGGGGAAGGTGATTGGTAGTATTTATAGACACAAGGTTACCATAGGGCGTCAGTCACACAAGCACATGTAATGCATAGTGTCACTATGCAGCCTATTGGTCACACCCTTACTATTAGATTAGGCGGGCTGCCTAATACCGCCAATCACCTCCCCAATACTATGGCTGGTCACAGGTGACACAACTACCCCCAATGCTTTGGCTGGTTGCAGGAGATTGTGCACCGGTATTAAGACCCCTGAGTTGACTCTGAGTGGAGCTTACAGCCTCCTGATAAGTGCAATAGATGTTTTTTATGACTATCTTTTTGTGAGTTGTTTCTGAATTTTTTGTCCTGTAGTGTTTATTCTGCTAAAACAGACATATGGTTAGGCCAAAATACCCACTAACACCTCACATCATTGTCTTTAGTGTTTTTGCACTTTTTTATCTTTTGCAGTGCGGGGCAGCACGCCTAATCTAATAGTAACCTCAGGGGAAATGGTGTATCAGTGTCCGCGCTGCTGAAATCCCAAGAAAACGATCCGGAAACCATATGTAGGTTGCATCAATCATCCATTTATTCCTTTCCTACGCGTTTCAACACTGTCCTAGTGTCTTCCTCAGGGATATCGCTGAGGATGATTGATGCAACCTACATATGGTTTCCGGATCGTTTTCTTGGGATTTCAGCAGCGCGGACACTGATACACCATTTCCCCTGAGGTAACTTCTGGATGATTCCCACGTGCATGTGGAAGGTGGAAGTCCTGCAGCAGCTGCATTTAATGCCAAATGCTTTTACACCAGTTGTGGGTCTCACAACTGTGCTAGGTGAGTGAATTCATACCCACCGCATACATTAGTGTCACTAGTGATAGGGCACTATTGCGCCTCTTGTTCCCCCCCCTATTTTTTTACTTTAATCTAATAGTAAGGATGTTATCAATAGGCAGCATACTAACACTATGCATTACACATGCTTCTGTGACTAACGCGCTATGGTAACCTTGCGTCTGTAAATACCACCAAACACCTCCCCCATAGCATGGCTAGTCGCAGGTGACCTAACCGACCCCAGTGCTTGACTAATTGCAGGAGATTGTGCACTAGTGTTAAGACACCTGAGTGGTCTCTCAGTGGAGCTTACAGCCTCCTGCTAAGTGCAATAGATGTTTTTCATGGCTATCTTTTTGGTGAGTTTTTTCTGAATTTGTTTGTCCTCTAGTGTTTATTTTGGTGTTAAAGGCCTCCAAACACAGTGTCAATCATGGCATCAGCAAAAATTAATTTTGGCCTCATCTAACCAGACTATATTCTCGCAGTGTTTCATAAACTTATTTAAAGGTTGTTGAGCAAACTTACTTTAAATTCCCTTGAATATACTTTAAAAAAAAAAAAACAATGGAGTCTTATGTGATGAGTGTAAGTACAGGCCATGGAGGTTGAATGCATAAATTATTGATTTCTCTGAAACAATTATACCTGCTGATTAAAGGTCTTTCTGTAGCTATCCACAGGTGATCCTTGCCTCTTCAACAACTCTACTAATAATTATTTCTATTATTCTGTCTGAAATCTTGCAAGAAGCACCTGGTTGTGGTCAGTTTATAGTGAAAATAAGGTCCTTTACAGTTTTCACTACTGGGTTATGGCCCCAATTGTGCTCACTAAAGTCCTCAGTAGTGATGAGCGAGTATCGAAATATTAATAATCGCTGTACTCGATACAAGTACTTTGTAATACTTGCATATTAGATCCGAATAGCGAGTACAATGTATTTCAATGGGAAGTGTGGTAACTTGGACTCTTTTAATGTATAACATAGGATGGTTTATTATGTAGCCAGACAATATTTGTATTTTATTTGCTACCTTTTGATAAGCAAATCATTGTCCCAACAAGACTTTTAGGAGCCTGCTAGGGTTTAATGTTTGTAATGTAATTATCTCACCCCTTCGTCAGAGGTCAGAGGCTCAGAGAACTTAATTATGCCAACCGTCCATTTATTACTATGTGCACTGCTAGATTCTATGTAAATTATCTGTTTTTGAGTCTCCACTGACAGCAATGTAATACTACTAGAGATATTATGTGTGTGGCTTGAAATCTAGCCAATGAGAGCACAGTCTTAGTAAATTTACCGTGAAGTTCCCAAAGTTTGAATTGAGTGGTCAGGGGGGATATAAGCAGACCTGTTTATTATCCAGTGTGATTTTGTGTTGTGGCCTCTGTCTAGGGATTTTGGTGCTGACTAGAGGTGCACGAGACTTGATACATGCTGCTAATCTGTGATCTATGTATCCGATTGGCAGGCCATAACCCCAGGCCTAGGCACTTCAGTGCCGACCAAGGGGATCAGAACCTGGATTATATTACCACATGGACTTCAGCATCAAATTTTAGGATTCAGCTGGAATATCAAAGGCTACATAAGGAGGCAACACAGGTTGGAACAATCCAGTCACCTGGCTACAAATTTTGCTGTGCTATCTCAACTTCCTAAATCTGACATTATTCCTTTCTTGGTGGGTGACCGCCGAAAGCGGGGTGCTGCTGGTTTGGAGTAAATAGCCCTGGAAGCACTGAGGCACAAATATTCTAATCCCTGGTGAGCCAACGGAAGGGTGAGCAACTGTTGCCTGTCACATTTTGTGTTTTGCTGGTTATGTGTTATATGCTATTAACTGTTTGGGGATCCAATAAAACCTTAATATTGTAGTTCCTTCACCCTGTGTTGTCTAACTAGTATTCTGCCCACGGGTAAGGAGCTCAGGCGTTCAGTTGGGATGAGCCCTGGTCCATGTTGTCTTTCTAAAGGAGGCTCCTATACGAAGAAACAAAAAATGTTTATATCTCCTATATAAAGAGAAAAATCTGGAACAATAAAACTGGTAAATACAATGCATCCAACCATAGATGTAGCGCATTGCAGAACATAATAAGAGGGAAACATTTAGAAAAATAACTCCATATATATAAGATAACCTCTATATCATTATATATTATTATATCATTACATTATATACCATCTATATGATTTTAAAATCAACATTTAAACCCTCTAGTTTTAATGTTTGTACTTTAGAAGATCCATTCATGTTCTTTCCGTTTTAGAATCTCAGTTCTATTACCACCACATCTTGGTTGAGGACCATGATCTATAATTTGAGATCTTTTTCTGAATGTCCTTTCTTTTTAAAGTATTTTGGTATGGGGAAATTCAATTTTTTTTTATGAATAGAATATCTGTGTCAATTCAAACAAATATTTAAATCACATGTAGTTTCTATTATGTACCATAATTGGCAAGGACACTGGATTAAGTATATCACAAGTGAGAACATTTTTGATGTAATACACAGTTTGAGTATGAAAATGTGTGAATGAATGACCTATCATCATAGCAGAACAATTTACGCAATTTAAGCAAGGATAACAACCTTTCTTGTAGAACCAGTTAGGTAGGTTTGATTTTGCTTCTTTAGGGAACAACAATTTGAACAAACTAAATGATCTTTTAAGTTTTTGCTGCATCTGGAGGTCTGAAGAACTCAACAATATCTTGTAATATCTGGTAACACTTAATTCAGAATATCCTAATGTTTTTATATGATTTGAGAAATACCCTCTTTACTATATGTTATTACCAATGGGATCCTCTCCAAACGTTTTTTAGGTTTTTGCTCTAGTAAGGTATTTCTGTCCAATGATTCAACTTTTTGTTGGCAATCTTATAAATGTTTTTTCGGATAACCTCGCTCTCTAAGTTTTTTTGTCATATTATTTATGGTAACGTCTAAATTTTTTTTATCACTGACATTGTTTTATCCCATAATAATTGGCTATAAGGTATGGACTTTAACATATTTTTTGGATGACTTCTTGAAAAAAGTACCATGTTGTTCCTATCATTTGGTTTAGTAAAGAGTTTAGTGATCATCTTCCTTTACCACCAATACATCAAGAAGCTGGTGTTACTAAACTTTAACAATTCCTGCAATTTGTCCTCAGTATGTTTCTAGATTAGGAAGATATCATCTATGTACGGTATCTCCAGCACCCCATAACAGACAGTAAGTGCTGGGACACATAGACGAAGCTTTCCTCAATTACGGGCATGATCAAATTTGCATAAACAGGGGTCATATTGGCCCCGATAGCGGTACCCCTTTTTTGTTGGAAATAATCATCCCCAAACAGGAAGCAGTTTTTATCTAAACTAATTACTGAATGTGTGATATGGCTTGGCGCTAACATCTAAAATAAATGGCAGTATAACCTGATACAGTTTTTTCTTAAAGTATAACATTTATTGATATCACGAGATGCACAATGTAACTCATATGATTTAAAAAGTAATTAAAAATGGAAAATGATAATAATGAAAATAAAAATAAAGGTACTAAATGTGTTTAAAGATTCTTAAAATGCAGTGACTCTGTGGTCTTCTATAGTGTGAGAGAAAACTGTCAATGTAATCCTTGTAGATTGATTCCCAGGGAGGATTTTATCCAGGTGGTACTTATGAACATATAACATCAATGACGGTGTGTGCATGAAGATGTGTGTTCTTTTATGGTTAATTTGCGTATGCTCTTACCACTACGGAGCAGCTCTGCATATATGACTCTGAGTGTGGAATCTTGCAGACCTTCGCGTGATTTGTCCTAGAGATGTATTTCACATGGAGTATGAGTGATGTAAAAAATGTGTATTTAAAGGGATCCTGTCAACTCCAAAACGTCTCCTAAGCTAGCAAAACATGTCCATGCAGCATATTATCACTAATCCCACACTCCTTTTGTCTCCTAAAAGCATCCTGTGAAAGTGGATAAAAATGTTTTATAACTTACTCGTTAGTGATGTTAATTAGCAGGGGTTATATTCTTTAGTCCCTAGGGTGGGCCCTCTTCGTCATAAGATCACGTCCTAATAGGCGTGATCTTCTATTCATGTTGTATTCAGCACCTCCCTGCTCTGCACGGCACTGCCTGGGCTGTAATGACGTGAATTATGAGGCGAGTTGTGTGAGGTGATTTGTGCACATCTGTGTCTGTCTGTGTGGTGTGTGTGTCCCTGGGTGTGTATGTGTGTGTCCCTGTTGGATGGGGTCTGTGTGGTGTGTGTCTCTGTTGTGTGTGTCTCTTTGTGGTGTGTGTGTCCCTGTGGGGTAAGTGCATGTACCCCTATAGGGTGTGTATGTGTGTGTGCCCCTGTGTGGGGGACTGTGGTGTGTGTGTGTGTATCTGTGTTGTGTGTGTCTCTTTGTGGTGTGTGTGTGTGTCCCTGTGGGGTGAGTGCATGTGTCCCAATAGGGTGTGTATGTGTGTGTGTGTCCCTGTGGGGGGGTGTCTGTGTGGGGTGTGTGTGTCTCTGTGTTGTGTGTGTCCCTTTGTGGTGTGTGTGTGTCCCTGAGGGGTGAGTGCATGTGTCCCTATAGGGTGTGTGTGTGTGTCCCTGTGGGGGGGTCTGTGTGGTGTGTGTGTGTCTCTTTGTGGTGTGTGTGTCCCTGTGGGGTAAGTGCATGTGCCCCTATAGGGTGTGTATGTGTGTGTGCCCCTGGGTGGGGGTCTGTGGTGTGTGTGTGTGTCCCTGTGGGGTGAGTGCATGTGTCCCTATAGGGTGTGTATGTGTGTGTGTGTCCCTGTGGGGGGTGTCTGTGTGGGGTGTGTGTGTCTCTGTGTTGTGTGTGTCCCTTTGTGGTGAGTGTGTGTCCCTGAGGGTGAGTGCATGTGTCCCTATAGGGTGTGTATGTGTGTGTGTCCCTGTGGGGGGGTCTGTGTGGTGTGTGTGTGTCTCTTTGTGGTGTGTGTGTCCCTGTGGGGTGAGTGCATGTGTCCCTATAGGGTGGCTATGCGTGTGTGTCCGTGTGGGGGGGAATCTGTGTGGTGTGTGGGGGTCTCTTTGTGGTGTGTGTCCCTGTGTGGTGAGTGCATGTGTTGCTATAGTGTGTGTGTCCCCTTGGGGGTGTGTGTGTCTTTGTGGTGTGTGTTTGTTCGGGTGCGTGGTGAGTATCCAATGTTGGGGCTGCACCTTAGTGACTATACACTTGCTGTTACTCTTTGTGTGCGTGTGGTGTGTATACATGTCCCTGTGTGTGGTGAATATCTCATGTTGGGGCCCCACCTTAGTGACTATATGCTGGTATGTGCTGTTAGTCTTTGGCGCTATCATTAAGTCCCTCTCATTCACAACTGTCAATTGGTAACTGTCACTTTTTCCCCATTATGTAGATAGGGGCAAAATTGTTTGGTGAATTGGAATGCGCAGGGTTAAAATTTCACCTCACAACATAGCCTATGACGCTCCCGGGGTCCAGACGTGTGACTCTGCAAAATTTTGCGGCTGTAGCTGCGACGGTGTAGATGCCAATCCCGGATATACACACATACACACATACACACATACACACATTCAGCTTTATATATTAGATATACACAGTTGTGGCCAAAAGTATTGACACCCCTGCAATTCTGTCAGATAATACTCAGTTTCTTCCTGAAAATTATTGCAATCACAAATTCTTTGGTATTATCATCTTCATTTAATTTGTCTTCAATGAAAAAACACAAAAATAATTGTCCTAAAGCCAAATTGGATATAATTCCACACCAAACATAAAAAAGGGAGTGGACAAAAGTATTGTCACTGTTAGAAAAATCATGTAATGCTTCTCTAATTTGTGTAAGTAACAGCACCTGTAACTTACCTGTGGCACCTAACAGGTGTTGGCAATAACTAAATCACACTTGCAGCTAGTTGACGTGACCTCTGTCCTGTGTCCTTGTGTATACCATATTGAGCATGGAGAAAAGAAAGAAGACCAAAGAGCTGTCTGAGGACTTGAGAAACCAAATTGTGAGGAAGAATGAGCAATCTCAAGGCTACCAGTCCATCTCCAAAGACCTGAATGTTCCTGTGTCTACCATGTGCAGTGTCATCAAGAAGTTTAAAGCCCATGGCACTGTGGCTAACCTCCCTAGATGTGGACAGAAAAGAAAAATTGACAAGAGATTTCAACGCAAGATTGTGCGAATGGTGGATAAAGAACCTCGACTAACATCCAAACAAGTTCAAGCTGCCCTGCAGTCCGATGGTACAACAGTGTCAACCCGTATTATCTGTCGGCGTCTGAATGAATAGGGACTGTATGGTAGGAGACCCAGGAAGACCCCACTTCTTACCCCGAGACATAAAAAGCCAGGCTGGAGTTTGCTAAAACTTACCTGAGAAAGCCTAAAACGTTTTGGAAGAATGTTCTCTGGTCAGATGAGACAAAAGTAGAGCTTTTTGGGCAAAGGCATCAACATAGAGTTTACAGGAGAAAAAAAGAGGCATTCAAAGAAAAGAACACGGACCCTACAGTCAAACATGCCGGAGGTTCCCTGATGTTTTGGGGTTGCTTTGCTGCCTCTGGCACTGGATTGCTTGACCGTGTGCATGGCATTATGAAGTCTGAAGACTACCAACAAATTTTGCAGTGTAATGTAGGGCCCAGTGTGAGAAAGCTGGGTCTCCCTCAGAGGTCATGGGTCTTCCAGCAGGACAATGACCCAAAACACACTTCAAAAAGCACTAGAAAATGGTTTGAGAGAAAGCACTGGAGACTTTTAAGGTGGCCAGCAATGAGTCCAGACCTGAATCCCATAGAACACCCGTGGAGAGATCTAAAAATGGCAGTTTGGAGAAGGCACCCTTCAAATATCAGGGACCTGGAGCAGTTTGCCAAAGAAGAATGGTCTAAAATTCCAGCAGAGCATTGTAAGAAGAACTGATGGTTACCGGAAGCGGTTGATCGCAGTTATTTTAGGTAAAGGTTGTGCAACCAAGTATTGGGCTGAGGGTGCCAAAACTTTTGTCTGGCCCATTTTTGGAGTTTTGTGTGAAATGATCAATGTTTTGCTTTTTGCTTCATTCTCTTTTGTGTTTTTTCATTTAAGACAAATTAAATGAAGATAATAATACAAAAGAATTTGTGATTGCAATCATTTTCAGGAAGAAACTGAGTGTTATCTGACAGAATTGCAGGGGTGTTAATACTTTTGGCCACAACTGTATAGAATAACCATGGATCTTTGTTAACATATATTTCTCAAGTCATCTGTCATGAAATGTACTGGTATGATAAGACTCTTGCTCTAGCTATGTCTACTTTAATAGGTGTTGTTTCAGCACTTAGTACTACAGTTAGGGCTAGAAATATTTGGACAGTGACACAAGTTTTGTTATTTTAGCTGTTTACAAAAACATGTTCGGATATACAATTATATATATAATATGGGCTGAAAGTGCACACTCCCAGCTGCAATATGAGAGTTTCCACATCCAAATCGGAGAAAGGGTTTAGGAATTATAGCTCTGTAATGCATAGCCTCCTCTTTTTCAAGGGACCAAAAGTAATTGGACAATGGACTCTAAGGGCTGCAATTAACTCTGAAGGCGTCTCCCTCGTTAACCTGTAATCAATGAAGTAGTTAAAAGGTCAGGGTTGGATTCCAGGTGTGTGGTTTTGCATTTGGAAGCTGTTGCTGTGACCAGACAAAGGAACTCTCAATTGAGGTGAAGCAGAACACCCTGAGGCTGAAAAAAAAGAAAAAATCCATCAGAGAGATAGCAGACATGCTTGGAGTAGCAAAATCAACAGTTGGGTACATTCTGAGAAAAAAGGAATTGACTGGTGAGCTTGGGAACTCTAAAAGGCCTGGGCGTCCACGGATGACAACAGTGGTGGATGATCGCCGCATACTTTATTTGGTGAAGAAGAACCCGTTCACAACATCAACTAAAGTCCAGAACACTCTCAGTGAAGTAGGTGTATCTGTCTCTAAGTCAACAGTTAAGAGAAGACTCCATGACAGTAAATACAAAGGGTTCACATCTAGATGCAAACCATTCATCAATTCCAAAAATAGACAGGCCAGAGTTAAATTTGCTGAAAAACACCTCAAGAAGCCAGCTCAGTTCTGGAAAAGTATTCTATGGACAGATGAGACAAAGATCAACCTGTACCAGAATGATGGGAAGAAAAAAGTTTGGAGAAGAAAGGGAACGGCACATGATCCAAGGCACACCGCATCCTCTGTAAAACATGGTGGAGGCAACGTGATGGCATGGGCATGCATGGCTTTCAATGACACTGGGTCACTTGTGTTTATTGATGACATAACAGCAGACAAGAGTAGCCAGATGAATTCTGAAGTGTACCGGGATATACTTTCAGCCCAGATTCAGCCAAATGCTGCAAAGTTGATTGGACGGCGCTTCATAGTACAGATGGACAATGACCCCAAGCATACAGCCAAAGCTACCCAGGAGTTTATGAGTGCAAAAAAGTGGAACATTCTGCAATGGCCAAGTCAATCACCAGATCTTAACCCAATTGAGCATGCATTTCACTTGCTCAAATCCAGACTTAAGACGGAAAGGCCCACAAACAAGCAAGACCTGAAGGCTGCGGCTGTAAAGGCCTGGCAAAGCATTAAGAAGGAGGAAACCCAGAGTTTGGTGATGTCCATGGGTTCCAGACTTAAGGCAGTGATTGCCTCCAAAGGATTCGCAACAAAATATTGAAAATAAAAATATTTTGTTTGGGTTATGTTTATTTGTCCAATTACTTTTGACCTCCTAAAATGTGGAGTGTTTGTAAAGAAATGTGTACAATTCCTAAATTTTCTATCAGATATTTTTGTTCAACCCTTCAAATTAAACGTTACAATCTGCACTTGAATTCTGTTGTAGAGGTTTCATTTCAAATCCAATGTGGTGGCATGCAGAGCCCAACTCGCGAAAATTGTGTCACTGTCCAAATATTTCTGGCCCTAACTGTATAACGAGTGATTATAGTCAATGTAGATGAGAGTAGTAATTTCACTGTACCTTTCTGCCATGCTCTGTGCCCGCTTCTTATGGTTCTATCCTTGTATTAGCTTTCCCCTGTTGAAGTGTGGGGAGGTGAAATTGTTTGCTTTCGGTTTCTCCTTTCTCATCTGGAGAAGCAGCTGTCTGCACAAGTCAGAGTATGCCGCAGTGTGCGGACTCACTATCTGTTGGCGGCTACATCATAGTCAGCTGACGTTGTGTCATACTAGCATCAGCAAGGGTAAAAAAATCCCTGGTCTGTGGAGCGCTAGGGCTAGAGATAAATGGCACTAGGGTTATTTTAGAAAAGGTTTCTTTATTAACCTCTTACAGGCCACTACGCGTTTCTGCAGCAGAGCGCTGCCTTCATCAGGTGATGCCTGGTGATGGCATCACCTGATGAAGGCAGCGCTCTGCTGCAGAAACGCGTAGTGGCCTGTAAGAGGTTAATAAAGAAACCTTTTCTAAAATAACCCTAGTGCCATTTATCTCTAGCCCTAGCGCTCCACAGACCAGGGATTTTTTTACTCTCAGCTTCTTGCACTTGTGCACACCTGGCAAGAGCAGCTCTGGACAAGAGATACCATTAATCCTAGATCCTGAGTTCCATGACCTAGCAATACAACACGGTCACCGTTGTAGGACCTGTGGTGACATCATTCCGGTCATTGATCGCAACAGGAGCTGGAGCTCCCGGAGCAACTTTCGGTGCTCCACTATACCTCCAGGCGGAGGTGGATTCACAGGCGTAAGACCGCAGTTGTGCAGGGTTGCACAACCACCTCTGGTGAGTGGCTACACAGCCCTGGGCCTAAATCCACTTCAAAACTTTCTTCACATGCGCTCCCACCCCCTCCCCCCTTTTTGTCTTGCATACTAGCGTCAGCGTCACGTTTCCGGGGGGTGGGATTCAGGCAGAGCTAAGCGTCTGAATGGGCAGTGTCTCAGGGAACTCCAGTGAGGCTAAGCTAAATCAGCACATATGCATTTCAAAGGCTAAGTAATGACCTTCTTCCTCAGGGTGTCAAGAATGTTTTTGACTCACTAGAATAATTTAATACACTCCCTGACAGAAGTTATGTCGCTTCTCCATGTTATGTAAATAAAAGCTTATAACCTGGCATTAAATTCATCCATTGTTTGTATAAATTACTCTTTTGAAAGCTCAAACCCTCCGAAATTTGGTTTGGGTTAAGAAAATAAATTGGCATCAATGCTGAATTATTGATCAGTTAATGAACACAGAAGGGTCAGATTTTTGTAAGACAAACGTTTTGTCGTCTGGTCATATAATGCACCCAATCCTAGTTTACATCCTTACCTGTGCTCAGTAAATGATCGGTTAATTACTGGGTGTGTCTAAAAAGAAACCCAGCACCCCAGACCTTCACTTGAACTGCAACTTGAGCTCTGAGAACATGCTAAAAGTCCAACCTGCGACCAAAGCCTCAATTATCAAGAGGCTGAAAACCAGATCCACTGCAGAGGTGGCTGGCACCTTTAATGTGTCTCAGCATCAAGTACAAAGAATTAAAAAAAGATTTGAAGAGACTGGAGATGTGTTTGACAAGACCAGGTCTGACAGACCCCACAAGACCACTGCTCAGGAGGAGCTCAGTTCTAATCAAAGCAAGCCCCTCTTCCACTGCAGCAGAGCTCCAACAGGCCTGGTTACCTCAAGTCCCTGTGTCAACTAGAACAGTTTGAAGGATTCTGCCTCGAAATGGCCTCCATGGTCGAATCAGCGCCAAGAAGCCAGCACTAAACAAAAGGCAAACAAAAAAACGTGTGGCATTTGCAAAGTCCCACAGCCTGCTAAACAGATGGACGCTGGAAAAGTGACAGAAGGTGAATTTCTCTGATGAATGTTCAGTAGAATTACACCACAGACGCCGCAAATACTGCAGGAGACCTACTGGAGCCCGTATGGATCCAAAATACACCCAGGAAACAGTTACATTTGGTGGTGGAAAGATCATAGTCCAGGGTTACATTCAGTATGGGGGTGTGCAAAACATTTGCAGGGTGGAAGGCAATATCAATAGCCTAAAATATCA
Organism: Allobates femoralis; assembly: GCA_033576535.1. Lineage (NCBI taxonomy): Eukaryota > Metazoa > Chordata > Amphibia > Anura > Aromobatidae > Allobates > Allobates femoralis. Next base: position 134,548,819 of record JARQOC010000009.1, on the reverse strand, counting down.
AGAAGTATTAACTACCTCTTATATTCCAAATCATAAAAGGGGTCAAATTCTGCAGCAGGATGGTGCTCCATCTCATACATCCATCTCTACAAGAAAGTTCCTCCAGGCAGAAAAGATCAAGGTGCTCAAGGACTGGCCAGCCCAGTCACCAGACATGAACATTATTGAGCATGCTTGAGGTAGGATGAAAGAGGAAGCTTGGAAGACAAAGCCAAAGAATCTAGATGAACTCTGGTAGGCATGTAAGGCTGCATTCTTTGCTATTCCTGATGACTTCATTAATAAATTGTATGAATCATTGTTCAACCGCATGGATGCAGTCCTCCAAGCTCATGGAAGTCACACAAAATATTAAATATGACTCTAATAGCACCACAACTTCATTCACCAATGTTATGCAACATATATTTGTATTTTAAGCTAATTTTTTGTTTGCAAACCATATTACTTTCTGTGGGCGACAAAACTTTTGTGTTGCCAAAATCTGACCATTCTGTGTTCATTAAATGATCAATATTTCAGCATTGATGCCAATTTATTTTCTAAACCTAAGCCACATTTCGGAGGGTTTCAGCTTTCAAAAGAATAATTTGTACAACCAATGGCCGAATTTAACGTCAGGTTATAAGCTTTTATTTACATAACATGGATAAGCGACATAACTTCTGTCAGGGAGTGTATAGAAATGAATGCTGCACTCAGTCTTGTCCGTATACATAGGTGCACGCCAAGCACATTACTTACAACAGTAGATAAAGGGGCAATCGGCTATCACAATTAGAATACAGGAATATCTTATAAGCAAAAATTGTAACACTTAGCTTTAAAAATATGGCCATATTGTTAAACCACCCAGTCACCATGTTGAGGCGTGTCTGCTTGACCAGGTCCCTAACCTTCATTTTAAGCCTCTATCTGGGTTAAAAACCTCCTCTTTTATGGGTAATTGGAAAAGACTGATACCAGAGAACAACAGCTCTGAACCGACCCAGGGCGGGGAAGGTGCACTACAGAGGGTGTGACGCCATATTTAGATGTGTCTTTGTATGTGTGCCTTGGATTATTGGACCCATAAAATTGACGTAAGGTTAATATAACTTTCATTTCAGAAACTTTAGATTTTTTTTTTTACAATTGGTTGATGCAAAAATGTTTCACTTGTAGGCACCATGAATTTTTCTACCTTTCATTGATGATATCATGAATTCACATGTGTACTGCTGAATATTGCTCAATATTGAAAGAGAAGACCTGCCATCACTGCGTGCCATGGAAGGCTCATTTAAGCTGGGTACTGCAGAGGAAGATATTATGTATTCATCAAATTTTTAATACCGTATATACTCGTGTATAAGCCGACCCGTGTATAAGCCGACCCCCCTACTTTTGCCCCCAAAACCTGGGAAAACCTATTGACTCGTGTATAAGCCGAGGGTGGACCCCAGCACAGGTATACAGCCCCCAGCAGTGTGGTATATAGGCCTCCCCAGTGGTAGTATACAGCAGCCTCCCCAGTGGTAGTATACAGCAGCCTCCCCAGTGGTATATACAGGCCCCAGCAGTATTACATCCGCCTCCCCAGTGGTATATACAGGCCCCAGTAGTGTTACAGCAGCCTCCCCAGTGGTATATACAGTCCCCAGCAGTATTACAGCAGCCTCCCCAGTGGCATATACAGGCCCCAGCAGTATATACAGCAGCCCCAGTGGTATACAGCAGCCTCCCCAGTGGTATATACAGACCCCAGCAGTATTACAGCAGCCTCCCCAGTGGTATATACAGGCCCCAGCAGTATATGCGGCAGCCCCAGTGGTATATAGCAGCCCCAGTGGTATATAGCAGCCCCAGTGGTATATAGCAGCCACAGTGGTATACAGCAGCCCCAGTGGTGTGGTATACAGCAGCCCCAGTGGTATATAGCAGCCCCAGTGGTATATAGCAGCCCCAGTGGTATATAGCAGCCCCAGTGGTGTGGTATACAGCAGCCCCAGTGGTATATAGCAGCCCCAGTGGTATATAGCAGCCCCAGTGGTATATAGCAGCCCCAGTGGTGTGGTATACAGCAGCCCCAGGGGTATATAACAGCCCCAGTGGTATATAGCAGCCCCAGTGGTGTGGTATACAGCAGCCCCAGGGGTATATAACAGCCCCAGTGGTATATAGCAGCCCCAGTGGTGTGGTATATAGCAGCCCCAGGGGTATATAGCAGCCCCAGTGGTATATAGCAGCCCCAGTGGTATATAGCAGCCCCAGTGGTGTGGTATATAGCAGCCCCAGGGGTATATAGCATCCCCAGTGGTATATAGCAGCTCCAGTGGTATATAGCAGCCCTAGTGGTGTGGTGTACAGCAGCCCAAGGGGTATATAACAGCCCCAGTGGTATATAGCAGCCCCAGTGGTGTGGTATATAGCAGCCCCAGTGGTGTGGTGTACAGCAGCCCCAGGGGTATATAGCAGCCCCAGTGGTATACAGGCCCCAAAATGCTGGCACTCGCCCCCCCCCCCCACCATTGTAAGGCCCCCTGCTGCTTAACTTACCTTCCCTGGTGTTCTGCACAGTGCCGGTCTTCTGTGCTCCGCCCTCCATGCTCCCGTCCTCGCTACATTCGGGGCCCCCGGCCGTCGCAGTAACGATGACGTCATCGTTTCTGCGACGGCCGGGGACCCCGGATGCAGCGAGGACGGGAGCATGGAGGACGGAGCACCGAGGACCGGCGCTGTGCAGAAGACCAGGGATGGTAAGTTAAGCAGCAGGGGTGCCTTATAAGGAGGGGGCGAGTGCCAGCATTTGGGGGGCCAGATATGCACAGCTTCCCGCTGCCGCTTATTGACAGGGGGAAGTAGTGCATATATAATGAGCGGCCCCACGTGACGGAGCGCTCATCAAGCAGCCTCCCCCCGCCTCCTCCAGCCTCCCCAGCCCTGGACACAGCCCCCACCACTGTATTGACCCGTGTATAAGCCGAGGGGGAGACTTTTCAGCCCAATTTTTGGGCTGAAAAACTCGGCTTATACACAAGTATATACGGTAGTTTTATAGACCAGAGGTCCCCAACTCCAGGCCTCAAGGCCCACCAACAGTGCAGGTTTTCAGGATCTCCTTAGTATTGCACAGGGCTTGGAATCATTACCTGTGCAGATGATCACATTAGCACCTGTGCAATACTAAGGAGATCCTGAAAACCTGCACTGTTGGCGGGCCTTGAGGCCTGGAGTTGGGGACCTCTGTTATAGACTGTCCAGGAATTTGGGAACAGTTACAACCCTACTTAATAGACAATTGAAGATGGATGGATGGACAGATGACAGACAAGCAGACTGCCTGTTTTTTTGTTTATAATAGATAGATAGATAGATAGATAGATAGATAGATAGATAGAAAGATAGATAGAGTGAAATAAAGCAGTTTCAGCACTCCAATGGTTGAGGCAAAACACAAAGAAAGCAACCTTAAATGTCGGATAATAGACATGATGAGGAGAGGTGGAGATAGAATTAAGCTTTTAAAAGAAAAAGAGTTGGAATGGATAAAAAAAAACTTGGGACATTAAAGCCAGCAGGGTTAAATGTCGTTTACAAATTAAACGTGTTCCTTTAAATATGTTATCTTGTTTATGTAGCGATGTATACTGTCACTCAGTATATGGTGTATCCTTGTATTTTTTTATCACAAGAAATTTTAACACAAATTATTTTTTACTGTAATTGTGAAAATTATTAACCGGTCACTAATGTGCACTTTTTTCTGTTTATATTACAGAACATGAATGATTAGAAGATACGGAGACCTGCATCACACAGGACTGCTAATAACCATCAGTACGCACAATAATTATTGTTGATATATAAATGAGCGATATATGTTACCATGTAATTGCTATACACATGAAAATAATTTTTAATAAAAATCACCTTTTCAGAACAAAAACACTAAAATGATAGTTCTATTATTATAGTATTGTAGTCATTCTTTCCCACCAGGTTTTTTTTTTATTTTCATAAGCCACCCTATAAATTGTAAAAAAATTACTATAATAATATAGTATTGTTTTTACAATTTATAAGGTGGCTTATGAAAATAAAAAAAAACCTGGTGGGAAAGAATGAGATCCAAAATAAGGTTTAAGCTGCAGAGTATATGAGACACCCTTTAACCCAGAAAACGGATGACTCAGGTGACTCTGAGGAACCGCCGAAGGGATTTTATTGGGAACAAGAGATCTCTCAATGAGTGTGCAGTCCCATGTAAACCCAGGGTGAATTGTGAATGCGAGGTGCAGCCATTTAAATGAGACCGTAAAAGTATGTCACAATACTGGTTATACTATAGAGAGCTAGCCTTTTTTTTAATAAATGTAAGAGTTTATAACATATATCTTAAAAAAAGAACACTGTCACTTTAACATTCCTGGACGCCGGGTATACTATACAGTACAGTGTCACATGGTTCTAGTTAGGGACGTATTTGCCACTAGGCATGTGGGGGCATGTGCCTAGGGAGCCAGGTGTCAGAGGGCGGCACCAGGGCAAGATCATTTTTTTTTTTTTTAACCTTCCTCCCTCCTCCAAACTTGCATGAAATTCAGTGAGTTTTTGGAGGAGGGAGAGGGCACCACATTGACTTGTATCCGCACCTTTAAGACATGGTTGCAAGGGAATGTGTGAGCGCCCTGGCACTTCCGGGGTCAGCGAAGCTCCATTCAGCTTCCTGACCCGATGTGCGGCGCTGTCATGGTAAAGGTCGGCAATGTAATCATCACTCACATTGCCCACAGCTCTGCAGCAAGCGAGATGAAGAAGCTGCCGGGATCCTGGAGCATGGAGTCAGGCAAGGCGCCTTTACAGCCAAAGAAAGCAGCCGGCGGTGTATGCAGAAGATGGATGGATGGGGGGAGGGGGGCAAAAGATGGATGGATAGGGAGGGGGCAGAAGATGGATGGATGAGGGGAAGAAGATGGATGGCTGGATGAGGGGGAATAAGGGGGAAGGAAGGATGGATGGAGGGGGCGGCCGAGGGGGCAGAAGATGGATGGATGAATGAAGGGGGTGGCCTGAGGGGGCAGATGATGGATGAATGGAGGGGTGGCCAGAGGGGGCAGAAGATGGATGGATAGATGAAGGGGGTGTCCTGAGGGGGCAGAGGATGGATGGATGGAGGGGGGGCCTGAGGGGGCAGAAGATGGATGAATGGAAGGGGGGCCTAAGGGGGCAGAAGATGGATGGATGGAGGGGGGCCTGAGGAGGCAGAAGATGGATGGATGGATAAGGGTCCTGAGTGGGTACAAGATGGAAGGATGAAGGGGCAGTTTGATGGGGCAGAAAATGGATGGATGGATGGATGGATGGATGGATGGAAGGGGGCCTGAGGGGGAAGAAGATGAATGATTTGATGGATGGAGAAGAGGGCCTGAGGGAGCAGAAAATGGATGGATGGATGGGGCGGCCTGAGGGGGCAGAAGATGGATGGATGGAGGTGGCATCCTGAGGGGGCAGAAGATGGATGAATGGATGGATGGAGGGAGGGGGCCTGAGAGGACAGAAGATGGATGGATGGGGTCGCTTGAGGGGACAGAAGATCGATGGATGCATGGATGGATGGATGGATGGATGGAGGGGACAGCCTGAGGGGGTAGAAAATGGAAGAATAGAGGGGCGGTTTGAGGGGGCAGAATATGGATGGAAGGCTGGATGGATGGAGGAGGCAACCTGAGGGGGCAGAAGATGGATGGATGGAGGCGGCGGCCTGAGGGGGCAGAAGGTGGATGGAGGGGGCAGCCTGAGGGGGCAGAAGATGGATGAATGGATGGATGGAGTGGGCTGCCTGAGGGGGCAGAACATGGATGGATGGAAGGATGGATGGATGGATGAATGGAGGGGGCACCTGAGGGGGCAGAAGATGGGGGACTGAGGGTTGGGGGGCATCCTGAGGGGGCAGAAGATGGATGAATGGATGGATGGATGGATGGATGGATGGAGGGGGAACCCTGAGAGGACAGAAGATGGATGGATGGATGGGGTGGCTTGAGGGGGCAGAAGATGGATGGATGGATGGATGGAGGGGGCAGCCTGAGTGGGCAGGAGATGGATGGATGGAGGCAGCGGCCTGAGGGGGCAGAAGATGGATGAATGGATGGATGGAGTGGGCTGCCTGAGGGGGCAGAACATGGATGGATGGATGGATGGATAGATGGATGGAGGGGGCGCCCTGAGGGGGCAGAAGATGGATGAATGGATGGATGGAGGGGGAACCTTGAGAGGACAGAAGATGGATGGATGGATGGAGTGGCTTGAGGGGGCAGAAGATGGATGGATGAATGGAGGGGGCAGCCTGAGTGGGCAGAAGATGGATGGTGGAGGCAGCGACCTGAGGGGGCAGAAGATGGATGAATGGAGGGGGCACCCTGAGGGGGCAGAAGATAGATGAATGGATGGATGGAGTGGGCTGCCTGAGGGGCAGAACATGGATAGATGGATGGAAGGATGGATGGATGGATGGATGGATGGGATGGATGGAGGGGGCGGCCTGAGGGGGCAGAAGATGGATGGATGGAGGGGGTGGACTAAGTGGGCAGAAGATGGATGGATGGATGGAGGGGGCGACTTGAGGGGGCAGAAGATGTATGGATGGAGGAGGCGGCCTGAGGGGTCAGAAGATGGATGGATGAAGGGATGGATGGAGGGGGGGCCTGAGGGGTCAGAAAATGGATGGATGGGGTGGCTTAAGGGACAGAAGATGGATGGATGGATGGATGGATAGATGGAGGGGCAGCCTGAGGGGGTAGAAAATGGAAGAATGGAGGGGCGGTTTGAGGGGGCAGAAGATGGATGGAAGGCTGGATGGAGAGAGGAGGCAACCTGAGGGGGCAGAAGATGGATGGATGGAGGCAGCGGCCTGAGGGGGCTGAAGGTGGATGGATGGATGGAGGGGGCAGCCTGAGGGGGCAGAAGATGGATGAATGGATGGATAGAGTGGGTTGCCTGAGGAGGCAGAAGATGGATGGATGGATGGATGAATGGATGGAGAGGGGGCCTGAGGGGGCAGAAGATGGATGGATAGAGGAAGGGAGGGGGTGCCTGAGGGGCAGAAGATGAATGGTTTGATGGATGGAGGAGATGGCCTGAGGGAGCAGAAAATTGACGGATGGATGGGGCAGCCTGAGGGGGCAGAAGATGGATAGATGGAGGGGGCATCCTGAGGGAGCAGAAGATGGATGAATGGATAGATGGATAGAGGAGGAACCCTGAGAGGACAGAAGATGGATGGATGGGGGGCTTGAGGGGGCAGAAGATGGATGGATGGATGGATGGATGGAGAGGGCAGCCTGAGTGGGCAAAAGATGGATGGATGGAGGCAGCGGCCTGAGGGGGCAGAAGATGGATAAATAGATGGATGGAGTGGGCTGCCTGAGGGGGCAGAACATGGATGGATGGATGGAAGGAAGGATGGATGGATGGATGGATGGATGGATGGGGCGCCCTGAGGGGGCAGAAGATGGATGAATGGATGGATGGAGTGGGCTGCCTGAGGGGGCAGAACATGGATGGATGGAAGGAAGGATGGATGGATGGATGGATGGATGGATGGAGGGGGCACCTGAGGGGGCAGAAGATGGTTGGATGGAGGGGGGGGTCTGAGTGGGCAGAAGATGGATGGATGGATGGAGGGGGCGACTTGAGGGGGCAGAAGATGTATGGATGGAGGAGGCGGCCTGAGGGGTCAGAAGATGGATGGATGGAGGGATGATGCAGGGGGGGCCTGAGGGGGCAGAATGTGGATGGATGGATGGTAGGCCTGAGGAATCAGAAAATGGATGGATGGAGGGGGCAGTCTGAGAGGGCAGAAGATGGATGAATGGATGGATGGAGTGGGCTGCTGAGGGGGCAGAAGATGGATGTATGGATGGAGGGGGGGCCTGAGGGGGCAGAAGATGGATGGATAAAGGAATAGAGGGGGTGTCTGAGGAGGCAGAAGATGAATGGTTTGATGGATGGAGGAGGGGCCTGAGGGGGCAGAAGATGGATGGATGGAAGGGGCATCCTGAGGTAACAGAAGATGGATGGATGGGGGGACTGAGGGGCCAGAAGATGGATTGATGGATGGATGGAGGGGCAGCCTGAGGGGGCAGATGATGGTTGGATGGAGGCGGCGGCCTGAGGGGGCAGAAGATGGATGGATGGAGGGGGCAGTCTGAGTGGACAGAAGATGGCTGAATGGATTGATGGAGTGGGCTGCCTGAGGGGGCAGAAGATAGATGCATGGATGGATGGATGGAGGGGGCCTGAGGAGGCAGAAGATGAATGTATAGAGGAATGGACTGAGGTGGATGGATGGGAGGCCTGAGGAATCAGAAAATGGATGGATGGATGGATGGATGGAGGGGGCAGCCTGAGGGCGCAGAAGATGGATAGATGGATGGATGGATAGAGGGGTGGCCTGGAAAAGGGAGAAGAAGATGGATAGATGGATGGATGGAGGGTACCTGAGGGGGCAGAAGATGGATGGATGGATGGATGGGGGATCTGAGGGGGCAGAAGATGGATGGATGGATGGATTGAGTGGGTGGCCTGAGGGGGCAAAAGATGGTTGCAGGGGGCAGCCTGAGGGGGCAGAAGATGGATGGATGGATGGATGGATGGATGGATGAGGTGGCCTGAGGGAGCAGAAGATGAATGGATGAATGGATGGATGGATGGATGGAGAGGGGGCCTGAGGGAGCAGAAGATGGATGGAGGGGGCAGCATAAAGGGGGCAGAAGATGAATAGATGGATGGAGGGGGACCTGAGGGGGCAGAAGATGAATAGATGGATGGATGGATAGAGGGGGCCGTCTGGAAAGGGGACAGAAGATGGATGGAAAAGGGGGCAAAAGATGGATGGATGAAGGGGGTGGCATGGAAAGGGGGGCAGAAGGTGGATGGATGGATGGAGGGGGCAGCATGGAAAAGGAGGCAAAAGATGGAATGGATTGGGGCAGCATGGAAAAGGGGGGAGAATGGGATGGATTGGGTGGTATGGAAAAGGGGGAGAAGATGGTTGGATGGGGGAGGCAGCATGGAAAAGGGGGAAGAGGATGGATGAATGGGGGAAGTGGCATGGGAAAGGGGGAGAAGCTGGATTGATGGGGGTAGCATGGAAAAGGGAGAAAAGCTAGATGGATGGATGGGGGTTGGCATGGAAAAGGGGGGAGAATCTGGTTGGATGGGGGAGAAGATACATGTATTGATGAGGGGATAAGGAGAAGGTATATGGATGGGGGAAAAGGTACATGGATGGAAGGGAGATGGGGGAGAAGGTACATGGATGGATGGGGGAGAAGCTATAAGGAAGGACACATGGGGGGATGGGGAGAAGCTACATGGATGGATAGGGGAAGAAGCTACATGGATGGGGAATGGAGGGAGAAGGTACATTGATGGATGGGGAGGAGAAGTTACATGGAGCATGGCGGAGAGGCTGCAAGGATGGTGGGAGAAGCTACATGGAACATGGTGGGGGGAGAAGCTACATGGATGAGGGATGGGGGAGAGGCTGCAGGGAACATGGGAGAGGAGAGGTTGTGTGGAACATGGGAGGGGAGAGGCTGCATGGAACATGGGAGGGGAGAGGCTGCATGGAACATGGGAGGGGAGAGGCTGCATGTAACATGGGAGGGGAGAGGCTGTGTGAAACATGGGAGGGAAGAGGCTGCGTGGAACATGGGAAGGTGATGGGGGAAGGATGAGGTGCATAAGACGTATGGGGGAGGATGAAAAACATGGGATTTGGGGGAATGGGGTTGAGGATGAGCTACATGGAATATATGGAAGAGGGGGTGAGCTGCATGGGACATATGGGGGGAGAATAGTATGGGACATGTGGAAGGAAGATGAGCAGTATGGGACATGTGGAAGGAGGATGAAGTCCACCTCCAGGACCTTAATCTCTAATCTCAGCGTCGTGTTAAAAACCAAATCTTGTCTGCATTTATTTAACATTTGTGTGCGGCAGCAGTGGCTTGTAGCTCCAAGTAGTATACACCAAAACACGGTATACGTGTTAGTGTTTGTGTCTGACCATTCCAGCTGCCGGGATTAAACCACTCTAATCTGTAATCTCACTGTCCAGCTCCAAACAAACTCTTGTCTGCATTCATTTACCATTTTTGTGTGGCAGGAGGGGGTTGTAGCTCCAATTTGTATACGCCAAAACACTCAATATACTTGTGTCAGTGTTTGTGTCTGACCAGTATAGCTGCTGTAATTTAATCTCCAATCTCAGTATCCTGCTCAAAAACAACAGGTCATCATTTTCAGTTGACAGGCGGGTGCGTTTATCTGTAATGATTCCACCTGCGGCAAAAAAAACACGCTCTGACAAAATGCTGTTGGCAGGGCAGGACTTCCAAGGCGTAGAGGGACAATTCCTGCCACGTGTCCAGCTTGGATACCCAATAATTAGAAGGCACAGAGGAATCTAGGAGCACTTTCGTACGATCGGCAAGGTACTCCTTCAGCATCTTTACAAACTTTGCAGTCCTTGTGACAGTACCCTTCACCTGGGGGCCTGTGCTATGGGAGGGGCTAAGAAAACTCTCCCAGATCTTTGAGAGTTTTCCCCTACCTATGCTGGATTGGATTTGTGCCTCGCTCGGCCTGACACCTTGGTTGTCCACCGAACCACGACCTCTGCCGCAAGCGTTTTCAGAAGGGAATTTTATGACTAATTCTGCAGCTAGGGCCTTCTGGTACTGCAGCATTTTTGTAGACCTCTCCGCCTCGGGAATTATTAATATTATTATTATTTATTCATTTACATAGCGCTATTAATTCCATAGCACTTTGCATACATGAGTAATGCTGTCTCTCTTGGAGCTCACAATCTAAATATCCTATCAGTATGTCTTTATAATGTGGGAGGAAACCGGAGTACCCGGAGGAAACTCACGCAAACACGGGGAGAACATACAAACTCCTTGCAGATGTTGTCCTTTGTGTCCTTGGTGGGAATTGAACCCAGGACCTCAAGCCCAAATGCTGCAAAGGCTGCAGTGCTAACCACTTGAGCCACCGTATAAGAGAAATAATGTTCTCCTTGTAGCGTTGATCTAAAAGTGTCACCAACCAGTAATGAGTGTCCACCAAGATGTTGATAACGCGAGGGTCACAAGACAGGCAGCATCACATAAAGTCAGCCATATGCGTCAGACTGTTAACAGGCAAGACTTCAGTTCCTCAACAACGGGATGATTGACCATGCTGTCTTCATCCTCCTCCTCCTCTCCCCTGTCCTCTGGCCACCCAACGATAAGATGGTTGTGCATTTATTACCAACAATTCCGCATGAAAGTAGCTCCATTTCTTTATCCTCCTCCTTCTCGTAATAGTCCTCCAATGCACGTTGGGATGAGATGAGGCTGGGCTGTGTGTAATCACCCTGTACGGTTTATTGCTCCAACTGATCGTGCTCCGCCTGCAATGCATCGTTTTTGATTTTGAGCAGACAGCATTTTAGAAGACAGAGAAGTGGGATGGTGACGCAAATTATGCATCATCGCCCCTCACCATCTTGGTGGAGTCCTCAAAGTTTTGGAGGACGGTACATATGTCGGACATCCATGTCCACTCCTGAGGTCTTATGTGTGGAGTTTGAACCGTATACCGATGACCTAGTTGATGCTGGTACTCAACAACTGCCCTCTTCTGCTCACAAATCCTGACCAACATGTGCAGTGTGGAATTCCAATGCGTGGGGACATCATAGACCAGTCTGTGATACGGAATCTGCAAACGCTGCTGAAAGCTGGCAAGGGCGGCTGAAGCAGTAGGTGACTTTCTAAAATGGGCACACAGGCGGCATACTTTTACAAGCAGATCCGACAGCAGCTCTGGGTAGTATTTAAGAAACCGCTGAACCACAAGGTTGACCACATGGGCCACGCATGGAACATGTGTCAGCTCGCCTCGCCTCAGAGCCGCCACCAGGTTCCGGGCATTGTCACACACAACCATGCCTAGCTGTAGGTTCAGCGGTGTGAGCCAGTGATCTGCCTGCTGTTTCAGTGCTTTCCACAACTCTTCAGGATTGTGGGGTTTGTCATCTACGCATATTAGCTGCAGCACAGCCTGTGCTTCCAGCTTTGGGCTGGTGTAGAGGGTGACGTGAAGGAGGAGGAGGAGGAGGGTGAGGATCATGAAGTTCCAGAGCTGTACACTGTGGGTGAAACCCTGACTGAGTTAGTGCCTGCAATCCTTGGTGTCGGAAGGACGTGTTCCGTCCCAAGCTCAGACTGGGTCCCGGCTTCCAGAATATTAACCCAGTGTGTCGACAACGAGATGCACCACCCCTGCCCACAAGCAATTGTCCACGTGTCTGTGGTTAGGTGGACTTTTCCAGAAAATACGTTGTTAAAGGCACGTGTAATGTTTTGTGACATTTGCTTATGTAATGTGGTGACAACACACTTGGAGAAATAGTGGCGGCTGGGGACCGAGTAACGTGGGACGCCTGCCGCCATCAGGTCGCAGAATGCTTCCATCTCCATTAGCCTAAAAGGCAATATTTCCAGCGCTAGCAGTCGCGAAATGTGTGCATTTAGAATTGTGGCATGTGGGGCGTTGGCTTTGTATTTGCGCCTCCATTCCAAAGATTGTTCTATGGATAACTGAACGCTGCACTGGGACAAGGACGTGCTTGTGCAACTACAGGTGCAGGACAGGAGGCATCTTCGCATGCAGTATGGACAGGGATTGTCTTGCACGCACAACAGTGGGAGATGCAGTGGTGTCACCCGCAGACACTGCTCCTGGACTGTGGTGTACATCCCACAAAGTCGGGTGCTTTGCTGACATGTGCCTGATCATGCTGGTGGTGGTTAGGCTGATAGTTTAGCTACCCCTGCTGATGCTGGCATGGCAGGTGTTGCAAATGGCCTTTTTGGAATGATCTGCAGACACCTTAAAAAACAGCCAGAGTTGGGAAGACCTTTCAGTTGTACTTACAACTTCTGTCATGATGTTGTTCCAGGGAACGTTTGCCTGCCTTCTGCCTGCAGACATCACCCTGCTTCTTCTGGCCTGATGTGATTCTTCGCCTCCATCCCCCTGTGCACTGCTGTCCTCGCTCTGCATGTCCTCCTGCCAGGTTGGGTCAGTTACTGGATCATCCACCACGTTGTCTTCCACTTCCTTACCCTAGTCCTCTTGACTTTCTGGCAATTGTGTTTCATCATCGTCCACCTCTTGTTGCGACACATTCCCACCGTTGCCTTCATGAGACCGTGGCTGCTCAAATATTTGGGCATCGGTACATATGAGTTCCTCATGACCCACTTCAAGTGGAGCTGGCGAGAGGCCAGAATCTAAGAATGGATAAGTGAACAGCCTTCAGAGTGTCCAAGTGAGGGATCAGTTATGTCCGGGGCCGGGCACTCGACATGGTGGGAGGAAGGAGGATCAGGGTGTGGAATCTGCGGTCCAGTCTCACGGCTACTGACACTTGACCGTGTGGAAGACAGGATGCTTGTGGTGGTGCAAAACTGACTGGAAGCATTATCCGCTATCCAACTAACAACCTGTTTACACTGGTCTTGGTTTAATAGTGGTGCACTGCTGCGGTCCCCTACAAATCGGGACAAGAAAGGTCGAGCGAGATAATGTTGGCGTTTGTCGTGGCGCAATTCGAGCTTGCACATGGCCTCAGCCTCTGCATGCACCACCATCACGTCCAGTTCCTTGGCCCTTACCACCGGCCTTGCGCATTTTCAATGGTGTGCTGCCTGTATACAGCTAAATTAAGGTGTCCAAAAGATGGTTTTTAGCTGGACACTGAGATGACAGATTAGAGATTAAATCACAGCAGGTATACCGGTTAGTCACAAACGCTGAGATGGGAATACTGAGTGTTTTGGCGTATACAAATTGAAGCTACAACCCCCTCCTGCCTCAAAAAAGTTTAAATGAAGGCGGACAGGCTGACTCTGATCAAGATGAAAAAGGGTTGGATTGGGCCCGACTTCACCACATCACCACCAAATGATAGCGTAATTTAAATTTTGTGCCGGTAAATTGCCATGCACCTCCGCACACCCACACATGGGTACACACTTCATGACTTTGGCTACTTGCTGTTCTGCTCCTCCTTCCCCTCATCCGCCACCATCATATGATCAGTGTGACTGTAGTTCATGATGCCACGAAAACATAATTTTTTTTACATCATATTTATGATGATGATGACCCTCACCGTTCAAAAGTTAGGCAGTAGTTTCATGTATATCCCCCAGGGGTAAATGTTTAGGTCCATGCTTACAGAATGGGCATTACAAGTACAGGAGACCCGCTCCTTTGTAATGGGAACAATGTTTAGAGGCTTTCCTCCATGTTTCTTTCCAGGGGCATTGAAGTGCCTCCCAATTTTTGGCTTCCCTGCCTAGGGCAATACTACAACAGACATACTTGCTTACAATGTGCACATTTTTTGAAAAGGCCCTCATGCATGCCTCTATGCAGGGGCATCTTGGTGTCTCCAAACCTTTGGCTTCCCTGCTTAGGAAATACTACAGCAGACCCACTTGCTTACAATGGGCACATTTTTTGAAAAGGCCCTCATGCACGCCTCTATGCAGGGGCATCTTACTGCCTCCAAACCTTTGGCTTCCCTGCCTAGGGAAATACTACAGCAGACCCACTTGCTTACAATGGGCACATTTTTTTAAAAAGCTCTCATGCACTGGTAATCATCCTGGTCTCTTGACCACTTTTTACGTTTAGTCTCTTCCAGTTCAGCTCTCAGTTTAGACACATGGGTGTTAACCACTTCAAGGAAACTTTTCCAATCTGCTTCAGTCAAAAAAAAAAAGTTTCCTTGAAGTGGTTCCTTGAAGTGGATGATTACCAGCAGGGGAATGTCTACAATTTTCAAAGGGAAAACAGTGTGTGGAACAAGAAAGGTCATAGATATGTATATGGGAGTGGTTTGGAAATAGTGAATAATGCATCTGATGTTACTAATGATCTATTTTATATCCATTGGTCCAAAACCAAACAATCCAAAAAAAACAGGACAAGGAGAGAGGGGTGCAGACAGCATCGAGAGCAAAAAAGAAAAAGACAAGAAAGGCAAGAACAAACCACAACCACAGAGACCAATGGGAACCAGGACTCAGGAAGTGATCTAGTGATTAATATTTCGAGCAAGGTACTGATACTTTTTCAGAATAAAGTTTTAAGTAAGGGTTTAAGTTTTGTGCCCTCTAGTTGAGTAAATTGGTTCCAGTTACTGATTGATCTGGAAAACTTCTATCGAAGAATCAAATTAAAAGAGTGGTTCAAAAATGCGGAGGGTGGAAGCAAATTAGAAACTAGTGTTTTCAATTGTTCAGGTTTGGGGATACAAAAAAGCAGTAGTTTTGTCCCACCAATGTGTTCATCTACTTTTACAGCCTTTAAAGAGGGGGTTAATGGCGATATTGAAAAACTTAAAACCACAATTGTGAGTGAGTTTGCTAGACCCAATTTAACATCTTTAGAGATAAACGCACTAAAAGAGTTGATACATGATGATACTATCATCATAAAGGGTGCAGATAAGAGAGGTGGAGTAGTAATCATGGATAAATCTAACTATGTGGAGGAGTTGAGGGGTCAAGTGACTAATGAGGAGGTGTGCAAAAAGCTCTTAAATGATCCAAAGTTTGATATTCAACATCAATTGAAGTCCATTTTAGATGAAGCCTTGAGGCAAAAGTTGATTGACAAGGATATAATAGATTTTTTATTGATTAAATCATCATCGTCCCCCGTGATTTATGCGATTCCCAAAGTGCATAAATCTTTGTCAAATCCACTGGGGCGACCCATTGTGGCGGTTACGGATTCGGTCCTTAGCCACGTGGGGGTAATACTAGATAAAATTCTCAATCATATTGCCTTGGGTTTTCAATCATTTATAAAAGATACTGGTGACTTTTTAAGAAAAATGAATGAATTGACGGCTGATGTAACGGATTGCTTACTCGTGTCATTTGATGTCATGAGTTTATATACTTCCATACAGCATGAATATGGAATTGAATGTGTTGCAAAAATGTTGGACATTAAAGGGTTTTCTGTGGAATCTAAAAAATTAATTCTGAAACTTTTAACACTGGTCCTCACAAAAAATTATTTTTTATTTGGGGATAATTTTTACGAGCAAAGAAGAGGGACCGCAATGGGGGCCGATATGGCCTCAGCGTATGCAAATATTGCTATGGGGGTCCTGGAGGAGGATGTCGTCTTTGTGTCCCACCACTTCCTCCTTGTGAGGGGTTGGTGGAGATACATAGACGACATCTTCCTCCTGTGGATGAACTCTGAGGAGGCTCTTAATGACTTTTTCAGTTTTTTGAACCTGATTAACCCTCCACAAAATTTACTATGGCACACTCCACTGCATCTTTACAATTTTTAGATGTGTTGGTACAGAAAGAAAATGGTAAATTGATCACCTCCACGTACTTGAAACCTACAGACAAAAACAACACACTTCTTTTTTCAAGTGACCACCCTCGGAATATGATACAATCAATTCCTTTTAGCCAGTTTCTAAGGGCAAAACGCATTGAAAGTAATGAAACAAACTTGAACCAGACAATTAATAACATGACTAAAAGGTTTGTGGAGAGAGGATATCCCAAACGTTTACTTTCCAAACATAAGAACAAATTAGAGTCTGTGGAAAGAACTGATTTGTTGATTCCTGGAATGAAAAAAACAGATCAATCGGATCCCATTTGTCTCTGTGTACTGTGAAGAATCCAATGCGATAGCAAATAGTATTAGAAAGCATTGGAGTACTTTATCTAATGGATTGCCTGATGTACCAGAATTTTGCTCTCCCCCTCTCCTTTCCTACAAACGGAATCGAAATTTAAAGGACCAATTGGTACATGCAGATATTGGTTCCTTTAAAAAGTTGAAACAGAGTTCCCTCTTTGGTATTACAAGGAAGGGGTGTCTCGCCTGTCTTAATTGTGTATATTGCAAAGCAATGTTAAAAGGCTCAGAATTTTCAGACAGAACTGGCTTCAGAAATGTTTAAAACGAAATATTATTTGACATGCGATTCAGATTTTGTAATCTATTTGTTGATTTGTCCTTGTGGCCTACAATATATTGCCGAAACTACATGTACTTTTAAAACTCGTTTCAGTCAACATAAATACTCCATAAGCAATAAAATAATGAATTTACCTGTATCACGTCATTGTGTGGAGGCTGGCCATAAAGAGGATGACATCAAGTTCAAAATTATTGATCATGTTCCCCCACTTAGACGTGGGGGTAATCGTGTGGCGATCCTTAAGAAAAAGGAACTTGAGTGGATTTACACATTGGGTACCCTGAAACAGAGTGGGCTCAATGTGAATTTCAAAATCGATACAGTTAAATAAAGAATTATGAGGGATCCATTATCATCATTTAAATTCAGATGAGTGCATATAAATATTTATGTTGTTATGTTTTTTTTATTATTAATTTTATATAATTAAAATAATAATTTTAGTTTTTTTTGTTTTTTAGGTGGTTGGTGGAATAAGCACCGTATCTATTTGCACCATTGCAAACTTTTTTAGTGTATTTTTTTGTATAAAGAAAGATCAATAAACTTTGATTGCATTTATTCGAGGATTTTTCTTGCTATTTTAACAATAGGCATGTGACAAGTGTGGATGTGTGAATGCATACTGGGCTTTGTTGTGCTTCTTGCTGACTGCGGTACCAGTGTTAACCACTGGGGGCTGCGGTCTGCACGCACTTTGCTTTATCATTGTTGACTCTCACAGGGATGGCAATGTTGAGCTAGAGTCCTTGTTTATGCCAGTAATGTTGCCACTGCCTTGCCCTGTACACTGGAACATCTGCTGTGATGTATAGCAGAGTTCTTGAGGACAGGATTGTCTATATAGAGTCTGGGCATTTTCCCCAGTTTTGCCAGTAAAATAAATGGCGGGTTGATCTCTCTAGCAGTCTGCGCATGCGCGGACACGCTATAACGTGATGACGTCATCACGTATGCGCGTTGTGAACTCGTAAGTGATGGGGATCACCGCCTGCAGTATAATAGCAATGGAGGTGCTATATCCACCGGCCAGCCTACAATTTTTAATCAGGTGACACTAGAGACACAATCATTACTAATTAGATGTCTATACATGATTTTAGAGGTTCGCTATGGCACATTTGCACTATTTTTGCACTTTATTCATGTGAGTAAAAAGGGTCACCGTAATAATGCACTTTTAGATATGTAAAGTGATTGTAAAACTACTGTAAAACACTATTTTGATATAATGATGTAATTGAACTTGTGTGTATATATATGAGCATTTCACCCATGATGCACTATGCTTGAGAAAGGTGCAGTCGCACTGAAACGTTGCATCAAGATGGCTAAGTAAAACCTTTTGCACATCATTATGGAGTGCTGCCTGTTTTTTTCTGATAGATAGATAGACAGACAGACAGACAGACAGACAGACAGATAGATAGATAGATAGATAGA
Source organism: Allobates femoralis (assembly GCA_033576535.1). Lineage (NCBI taxonomy): Eukaryota > Metazoa > Chordata > Amphibia > Anura > Aromobatidae > Allobates > Allobates femoralis. Next base: position 134,530,296 of record JARQOC010000009.1, on the reverse strand, counting down.
TAGATAGATAGATAGATAGATAGGAGGGGAGTTAATTAAAGATTTCCCCTGACCCACTTCTATTTATTGTAGGATGCTGAAACTGCACATGCGTAATGATGTAAGTCTCTATAGGTTACGTGCTAATATCCAACTCTGTCAAAACTAGAAAAGGGAGAGAGAAGCACAATAGGGTTTTATCATTGATTAAAAGGTGGACTAAATTTAATTAGTCACTCACCTGGAGGGGTTGTGTAGCACACAACCAGGGTCAGGACAAAAGGTAATAGCTACTGCAAGCATCCACACCACAATGGTCAACGTAGTTCAAAATTGCAGAGGGTGGACGGTGTATACGGACCTGCGCTGCATAGACCAGAAAAATCAGACGGTGTTCATCATTATAGTGTTTATTTCCGACGCGTTTCGGAGTTAGTCCCAACTCCTTCCTCAGGGAATCTTAGTCTACCATTCCCTGAGGAAGGAGTTGGGACTAACTCCGAAATGCGTCGGAAATAAACACTATAATGATGAACACCGTCTGATCTTTCTGGTCTATGCAGCGCAGGTCCGTATACAACGTCCACCCTCTGCAATATCCAACTCTGAACTCATAACAGTCTTTCTTTTACAGGTGCTCAAGTGATGTGACGTGTGTTAATTAATTAATCTCATTAGAATACAGAGCCGTCATCAAGTTCCTTTACTTGAAAGGTGTGTTTATCGAGAGCAAAATGTGGTCGCTCTTGAATAGGAGCCTTTTCCACTGAAGTTCGACCAGATTTGAAATGACTATGCCAGTTCTTAATAACACAATATGACGGGGAATGATCTCATCTCATCGAACGTCTCCCTTGGTTGTGCGGCCTTTCAAATAAAGGTACGTGATGACTGCTTCCTATTCCACTGGGTCCATTATTACACCTTACACTACTTCAGCACCTGTAATAGAAAGACTGTTATCAGTTCAAAGTTGTAAATTGACAACTATAGAGACTTATATCCTTACACATGTGCAGTTCCAGCAACCTGCGATAAATAGAAGTGGTTATGGGGAAATTTTTAATGAGTGCCCCTTTTAGATAGATAGATTAAATTATGAACATATATTTACCCAGTATAAACAAAACATGCTATGAAAAAGGATAATATCTTTCTCAGTCTCAACTTCAAAAACATTCTATTGTTAATATGTGACACCAATACCAATGACAATAATCAGTTCTAATCATTTCCTTGTCCAGCGATCACATTCTTCATTGCATAAAATGAAAGGCAAAGAAGTATAACTCCATAAAGTCTGACGAGTTATTAATTATAATCTAATAATAGAGCAATGTGCTCATCGCTTGTCAGGAAACTGAATGCCATGCAGAAAAGTATGTTGTTTTTTAAGTAAATGAAGGAAGTGGAAAGTAAAACGGAGCAATGAAGAGAGAAGCACTGCCTGTAATAAATCAATGTGATTGTTTTGCTTGGAGGGAAAGCATTGAATGGTGTCACTACAGCTGTTCTATGCTGGTGAGCACAGAATGTACTCTTTTACTGTATGAATTATATTCGGTATTTCCTGTATTGTCAGGATACTTAGCTGTTGATTAAAAAGTAGGCTAAGATGCCTTTGTGATGTATATTTTAATATTTTATTTCAAATTATTCTATGAAAGACTCAACAAAGGCAAAAACTTTACGGTAACTTTCCAGTAATGTCCAACCCAAAAGGACCAGATACCAGGAATCTCTTAAGGGTACTTGACACACAACAATATTGCTAGCGATATCGTTGTTACGTCACAGGTTTTGTGACATAACAGTGACCTCGCCAGTAATCTCGCTATGAGTGACACGTAGCAGCGACCTTGCTATGTGTGACACGTAGCAGTGACCAGGCCTCCGCTGTGAGATCACTGATCGTTACAAACCATTCTGGACCATTTTTTGGTCGTCGCGCTGCTGCTGGGCAGCGTGCATCGCTGTGTTTGACAGGGACAACGACCAACGATCTCAATACTACACCTGAGAGTGACAGGCTCCCAACGACCACCTTATCATTCCATATCGTTGCTGCGTTGCTGGTGAGATCTGACTGTTTGACATCTCACCAGCAACCATGTAGCGATGCACGAGCGATATTCATGACAAGATAAAGAGGGAGGTTTCAAGCTCATTTGTACCAAATATGTATCAGGAATGCCCATGCTATGTTTTTATCATGAATTTATTAAAGTTCAATGCATATACATATAAATTCAATACAATAGCAATTATATAAAAAGATACATATACATCAGTCTTTTTATTTTCATAAAGTGATCAGTGCTCATGACGAAAAGAGACGTTTAAAATATTCCTAGTAAGGTATAAATCCCTCCTAACTGGGTATTGTGTCTATTAGCAGGGGTGGAAGCCAGTATTATGATGACTCAGTAATCCTGGTATAACACAGAATAAGGGGTAATACCCAAAGTTATCCCCCTTAGAAGGAGTATATCTGATTAATGGGTGTCCTTGATCCTCATATGTTGAACCTGTGAGTCAGTATTGGGCTACTGTCCAATATTCTGGCACCACCTGTGTTCACATACTGGAAAGGCACCCCCCTCAGAACTCCCCTATTAGGACTGTATTAAACACTGTAGATTTTTCTCAGGTCTATTAAGGATTGCCCTCCACCCATACCTCTGCACTTACCCATATTAGTAGGAGGGATGATGTCCGGATGCCCCCCAGACGCGTTTCGCCTATGCTTTATCAATGGGGTCCACTGCAACCTACCGACCGGCACCTATTTATATCATTTGTGTCTCCTCGGTCCATGTGTGCTGTATTTCCGCTCCGCCCCCTCCACGCCGACACGCGGCCAATCCCAGGCTGGAGAGTCAGTGGCCACCTGACATCATCCAGCCTATAGGGATGCCTGCGGTCTCGTTGGGGGGCGGGAGCGCTTCTAACACGCAGGGACACTCACCAATGGCGCACTACGTTGGGCGGAAGTATCGCTTCCGCCATCTTAGAGGCTGGTGTTTCCTCAGGAACACCGATGACCTCACATAGAGGGCGGAAGTTACTATTCCGCCATTTTTAGTGTTGGTCTGGGCGCACTAATTCCCTTCTCTAAATAATGTGGGACCTTTTTTAAGCAGGGGAAAAGTTGGCATGGCGGGATTCTTCCTTAATTTAGTGACACTGGCAGCCATTGCTGTGTACGCCATATATTACACACATTTATATATCATCCCCAGAGTGGTATATTGACCCTTCTACAGCCATGCTGTGTACAACATATATTACACACATTTATATATCATCCCCAGAGTGGTATATTGACCCTTCTACATACTGGCCGGGTATACCAACCATAGAAAGTCCCCCAATCAGAGGGGGGCTTCCAGATGGTGCAGCCCCTCCAGGTGGAACCCAAATTATAGGTCCCCCCACCCATCCAGGGATGTTCAGAATGGCAACCGTTCACCCATGGTGAATCCCCCTGTCAACACCTCCCCAATATATTGGTTTTTCCCCCTTTGGCCATTCTTCTTATAGGATAAGGAGGTATGCACCCAAGATAACTAGGTCCATCGGTGATTCTTCAGACATCAATATCTTGTGTCGGTTTTCCCTACCAGGTCGTATCATTGTTGTTATTGCTGGAGCGTCGCTGTGAAAAGGGGCCCTTACTCTAAAGGTACTGTCACACGCCGCTATAATGCCGCCATATCACTGGCAATTTGACGTGAGCGCTCAAGTTCTGGGCAATTTTTCACATCGCCTCAGAGATGACACACATTGCGATTTTGCGTGTGATCCCTGGCAATCCTGCATTCTGGAAATCGCCTGACCAAGACCGGAAACGATCTCCCCTTCTCACATTGCAACATCACATGCCACCACCACATCAGCGATGTGAGCGTAGTGTTTTGCCGCAGTGAGGAGATAGGCGTGCCAGAGTGTGTTACACCACCCCCTACCACTCCGATTGGCCTACACAACTGCGTTACCATTGGTCATCCTTGTCAGAAAGTCTTCCCATAAACAATGCTCTAAAAAACTGATCCATTTTCCCATAGGGCCCCATGTTAAAAAAACGGATCCGTTTTTTTACTGCACCCAAAAACGTTGCTTGCAACGTTTTTTGGGTCCTGTAAAATAACTGACACCATTGCAGTCACACTTGAGTGCAGCATACGTTTTTGGCGTCAGTTTTTGGACTTAGAACACAAAAGTGGAAAAACTGATGCCAATAATGGATCCAGGGCTTATGTGTGACCGTAGCCTAACACTGCTAAATATAACTCTTTTACAGCATACATTAAACAGAAGCACAAGACATTTTACATTGCACCAGTATAATTGGTGTCTCCAGAAGCCCAACCACCTCCTCACACATGCATGGCAGAAGCCCAAGGAGGTTTAGCTGTGGGCTCAGGGGAACCCTGAGAAATCACAGGTCAGTTGGGATGTAAAAAGCAACTTGCAGGCCGGACCTAGGGGTCTTAGGCTAGGGTCACATTTGGAAGGCAGAATGCGGTTAACGCATCCATCTTTAAATTATTATATTACAGTTTTTGACTGAGCACCCTTCCCCCAATAGCCTAGTCAAGATTAACCATGTTTTTTCCACAATCTTGTTGTAGTCAAGCTTTCTACCACACCCATACATGTAGGTTTTAACCCTGCTGTTCTGTTCCCATGTACTATACACTTGTATTGCTCCAGGGTCACTATGACCCGATTTATTAAATCTTGATTTAGATACTCTAACTCAATTATTTTTATACTTTTTGCTTACTAGACTGTATGGGAACATGTTTGGAAATAAAAAAAAAAGGAAAAATGAAATTGAAATCTTTTTTTTATTCAGAAAAAACTTAGTAATAAGCAAAATGAAAAATAGCAAACTACACATATGTGGTAAAAAAAAACACAAAACAAGCAAATCAAACATTTTGTGAAAAAAAATAAAAGATAATAAACACTTTAATTTGAACATATTCACATGGTAATATTACTTTATGTATTCTTGCATGAGGAACAATAAACATAGGCTTTGCATAAGAATTTTTGGCATCCAGAACATGTAATACTTGTTTTATTATCACAAGAATAAGGGCAATAGCTGCACCATTTTCTTTTTATTATTTCTTCCATCTGATTTGTAGTCTGGGGATCAGGTTCCTCATCAGTTTCTATTTCTGAATCTGAGTTTTCTACATTTTCTTCCACCTCACTAATGTAGTCCTCTTCACTCACGTTTTCCACTGGAATGTCATCTGAATGAGAGGTATGGATGAACGCTACTAATTCAGTTTCACGTCATCTACGTCTAAGCATCATTTTGAAATTATACAGTCAAAAGTTGCACTGGGTAGACAACACTGGAATAAAAAATCCTCTAGAAGTAAACAATAATAATAAAATCTGAGAAAAAAAACAACCAGCTTCAAAAACAATAATGGCCGCTTTACATGTCCCGATATCGTCCCGATATTGGATACAACGGCACGGGAGCGCACACATTTTCGGCAGTAATCCAAGATCGCATATCAGCTGTCACACAGGGACATATCGGCAGGCAACACAACTGCGATGTATACGCCCCCTTGTACGAGCGACCATTTAACATGGGAGTGAATAGGGAAAGTTGTACTCCAAATCGTTGTTGGGCTGTCACACAGCACGATCCTGCCAGATCGTCCATCCAATATCGGGCAGTTGGAGAGCCTGCACAATTCCCCAACAATATTGTTTTGGCATTGTTCTTGCATCGAATTGCAAATTTACACCATACAACGCACGAACGATATCGCCGCCAACGCACGAACCACGTGACTTTTTATCGAAGTTGGATGACGATATCATGACGTGTAAAACGGCCATAAGAGCTTCTATACTACATCAAAACATACCTAACATGCTAATCATTTTGTCAGAGCAGTGAGAATACTACACCACTTGTAAACACATTGAGTCTTTCAAATGTAAATAACCCCCTACTTCAAAAAAATTGGTGGAGCCAAGGAAAAAAAACAGCTCTTAGCTGAAATAAGTTTGTCAGCTTTGCAGACAATATGCACTGACCTATAGCTTACAGAATCACACAGTAATAACACTAAGTACATATAAAAAAATAAAATAAAAGTATTCCTTTACAATATACAATCTACCAACAGAATTGAATAAAAAAAACCATAACAAGCTAGATAACTGTAAAAAGCCAAGATACAGCCTGGAACAGAGATGTGTACAGAGCTGCTGTCCAAAGAAACTGAATGGTCAAATGGCTAAGTGTGCTAGCATATGTGTACTGATAAGAGCATAGAAGATAAGAACCTTCTGAAAACAAAGAGATAAGCCAGGAAGACAGACTTACTTAGCAAAAAAAATCATTTGGAGGCCTTTAGAGCTCAGCTTTACAAAATAAGGCCCTCTTACACAGCGCGTTCTGCGCAGTCCGTTCTGTGCAGAATATACACGTGTAGTGCACACCTAGTTATCTCTCTGGATGTGCTCTACATTTTAGTATAGACTGCGCACCAAAAATAATCAATATAAAGCCAATTTTATGGTGCGCAGATCTCAATACATACACCCGGCAGATCGTGTGTACGACCCCATTGAAATAATTTAGGAAATAAATTGATATACAATAGTAGATGCAATAAACAGACCCAACTGAGATTATAACTCCTTTATTTCACTGAAAATATGGCCTCACAGTTGTAAAAAATGATGCCGGGTCACTATGACCTGAACACGACAAGCGTACAAATCGGCATGTAGTTAAAAGTAAACACACAAAAACAAAATACTTATAGATAGGTCCCCTCAAATGAGGAAAAGTCAAGTAACCTCAAGTTTTAGAAACTTATAGAAAAATATCTACAGGGCCACAAAAAATTGTCTATGGGTCACTATGATCCGAACAGAACAGCAGGGTTAATTGCACCAAGAGGCTTATACCCTCATATCCATTTGCACCACAGACAGAGGCATAAGGTAAGGGAGATAGGGACCCAATATACATGAGAGCACCTTGATGGAGGTTATCGGGCTTACATGCAATGGCCAATGCATCAACTAAAATTCTCATTTTTCATGTTGTTTCCTGAAGCAGTTTCTGCAATGTCAATTTTCCTCTTCTAAATTTGCATTAGTTTCTTATATGCTAGTCATACATTCTTTTAGCCATTATGTCATATATCATGTTTAGTGTGCAGCGGATCACCTTTTAATACATATAGTCTTTTTCCAGCTAGCACCTGAACATGTAGACGTGCCAGTCATCTTTAAATTATTATAGGTATGTACAACCTGGCACGGTCATAAAAACCTGGCAGAGCTGAATGGGCTTTGCCTAGGGTCACACTTGAGCCCTGGATCCATTAAAAGCATCAATTTTTCAACTTTATCAAAGTAAAAAATAGGGGGGGGGGGAACAAGAGGCGCAATAGTGCCCTATCACTAGTGACACTAATGTATGTGGTGGGTATGAATTCACTCACCTAGCACAGTTGTGAGACCCACAACTGGTGTAAAAGCATTTAGCATTAAATGCAGCTGCTGCAGGACTTTCACCTTCCACATGCACGTGGGAACCATCCAGAAGTTACTTCAGGGGAAATGGTGTATCAGTGTCCGCGCTGCTGAAATCCCAAGAAAACGATCCGGAAACCATATGTAGGTTGCATCAATCATCCATTTATTCCTTTTCCTACGCGTTTCGGCACTGTCCTAGTGCCTTCCTCAGGGATCACTGATCCTGAGGAAGGCACTAGGACAGTGCCAAAACGCGTAGGAAAAGGAATAAATGGATGATTGATGCAACCTACATATGGTTTCCGGATCGTTTTCTTGGGATTTCAGCAGCGCGGACACTGATACATCATTTCCCCTGAAGTAATTTTTCAACTTAGAATTTGAGAAAAACTGATATTTTTTTACGGATCCATAGGGTCCCATGCAAAAAACGCAGTGTCAAAATGCACTGCTAAAAAATGCTAGCAGAATTTTTGGGTGCAGTAAAAAAAACGCGTAGCGTTTTTTTTAACATGGGCCCTATGGGAAATGCATCCGTTAACGCATGGTACATATAGGAACCATGCGTTAATGCATAGCGATTTTGGGTGGCAAACATAGCAATCTCCAAGAATGGAATCAAGTTTTCTAAAGGCAAAAAAACTGACTGTCAAGTGTGACCCTAGCCTTTCTCCCTCCAAAATCTACACATTAAATATTTTGTTCTTCAGCTACAAACACTCAAAGTCAAATTTAATAGAATACATAAATACCAATATTACATAAATCATATTTTTGGAGTACTTGCATTTTTGGGAACACACTGCCCCCTCTTAATTTTCTGGAAAAGTGTCAGAAAACTGGGAAAAAATTCTGACCATCCGCAAACCACAAGGGAAAATATGATGCCACTATCTTTAACCTGTGAGCTTCCAGGCCAAAGATAGGAAGAAAAGGAGTTTTTGATAACTTTTGGACATGGTTGTTCCTCACAGAAAATAGCCCATATGTGAGGTCAACAAAGTGGCAGTTCCTAGCTTTATGGCCAAAGCATGATACAAGAGCATCCATCTTTGGTAGGTTATTCTGACCTGGACGAAGGACACAGAATAGTAACCCATTACTTGGGTGCCCCCCCCCCCAGATCTGCAATTGTCGCTGCATGGCACAGGTTTAGTAATTTTTTATTTTTATCCCTTTTTGTTTTCATAACTGAGTATGCAACTTTGTAATTTGTCTCTTTTGTATCTTTTTTAAACACTGCCATTTCTATTGGAGTAAAAATTATAAATTTGCTAGCTTTGTTCTTCTTGCCTTATGAGCGAGCTGACACGCACTCCCCGCAAATTCAGATTACCAAACAGGTTTCCGATCCACCTTTAAGAGGTTGGTGGTGGCAGCATAACTTGTATTTATGACATCACGTGCCACAGTAATCGACATAAATTAGAACAGCTGCACTCCTTTTCTTATCCTGTGTCAACACCCTTATTGGCCAGCAGGATAAGGGGGCACCAGAGAGCTGCAAGGTCTTGACTCAGTTTGTGACATAAATTTAGAGATACTTTGCTGAAGACTGATGGCATGTAGTTTTTCGCATGTGTAATATGCAGAGATGACCTTAGTCCTTTTTCCAACATTTATTTTCTCTAAAATGACATAGCATGTCATAGTAAAACATATTACTGCCAGTGTTTGATTTTTGCTGCCCATGGTTTGGGCACTTGAATTTCCTATCAGGTTCCCATTATAAAAAATGTAGGTGATTACTTACAACAAAATATATGCTTATGTAACAGTATAGAATTCTTATTCTGTTGATTCAATCATAAGTATTAGGGATGGGCGAGTCTACTCGCTTGGACTCGTTACTCTGCGAGTAGTAAGGGACTCGCAGGACTCGGTACTCTGCGAGTTTCCCAGCGATTACTCGCACAGTAACGAGTCCAATGCAAATCAATGGCAATCCTAGTTTTGTCAGAGATTCTGACAAAACTAGGATTGCCATTGACTTGCATTGGACTCGTTACTGTGCAAGTAATCGCAGGGAAACTCGCACAGTAACGAGTCCGGCTGTCTGCTCTGTGCCGGGCTCGGGTCCTGCAGGCTGCCGCAGCTCCAGGGTCCTAGAGCCCGCCTGCTCTCCCTGTGTACAGACATGAATGTCTGTGCACAGAGATGATGTAGCAGAGCTGAGATTGTTCTCAGTCTGCTCATTCCCTGTGCATAGACATCTATATCTATGCACAGGGATGTAGCAGAGAGGACATCACGTTTTGGACTACGTCGGACGGAAGAGGATTTTTTAAATTAAAGATGGCTTTTATTTTTTTATTTCTAATAAAAAATGTTCTCTGTGTTGTGTTTTTTTTAACCCTTTATTGGAGATTCTTAGTGGCCGGGTCAAACGTGGCCTGACATTAAGAATCTTGGGCTTTATACCAGCTTGTATAACAAAGCTGGTATTAACCCCATTATTATCCAGCGTGCCACCGCCACCAGGGCCGCTGGAAGAGCGGGGTTCAGCGCCAGAGTATGGCGCTTCAATGAATGCGCCATCTTCTGGGGCGGCTGCGGGCTGCAATTTGCAGCGGGGGGTGCCCAGAAAGCTTGGGCCTCCCTGCGCTGCGGATTCCAGCCCCCAGCTGCTTAGCTGTACCTGGCTAATAAAAAAAAATGCGTGGGGCTTCGCGCAATTTCTATGTCTAGCCAGGTACAGCTAAGCAGCTGGGGGCTGGAATCCGCAGCGCAGGGAGGCCCAAGCTTTCTGAGCACCCCCCGCTGCAAATTGCAGCCCGCAGCCACCCCAGAAGATGGCGCATTCATTGAAGCACCATCCTCTGGCGCTGAACCCCGCTCTTCCAGCGGCCCTGGTGGCGGTGGCACGCTGAGTAATAAAGGGGTTAATACCAGCTTTGTTATACAAGCTGGTATTAAGCCCGAGATTCTTAATTTCAGGCCAGGTTTGACCCGGCCACGAAGAATCTCCAATAAAGGGTTAAAAAAAACACAACACAGAGAAAAATTATTTATTAAAAATAAAGACACAAACATCATTAGGGACTCCAACTTTATTACCACCACATATCCCTCCAAAGACCGAGGTCTTCTCTCTTCTTTCTTCTCTCTTCTGTCTTCTGTCTTCCTTCTTCTTCTTGTTGCAGCGCCGGTAAGAAGAGAGTTAACTGTGCTGTGACAGCGGGAGCCTATTAAACTTGATTTAGCTATTGTAGCAGATAGAGCCTGAAGCTTCCGAGACACATCTGCAATTTGTAAATCGCACATTACTTGCTATTACTCGCTTCCCCCTTCATTAACATTGGACTCGCTAGACTCACAACGAGTAGCGAGTCCCAGGCTCGGACTCGCTAGAGTCAAGCGATTCCGAGTAATTTAGGACTCGCCCATCACTAATAAGTATACTCAGGATAGAGCTTCTTTAAACAAAGCTCTTGTTCTTGGTGGACTAGAGTTATCCTTGTATCACCTTTTATCCACCATATAATACTACTATATAATTAATATAAGAAAAATGCCTATATGACCACAAAGATCAAGGGTACGCTAATGGTGGATAAGATCTTTGCCAGGGGTGTCTGGAGCTAGACCAGAACTTATCACCTTTTAGCAACACAGACAGCATTTTAAGACTATGTTGCTTACCTAGCAGGTTTTTTTTATGCAGCAAAAAATGTATCTTCTGTTAGGCAAATTGTTGCATTTTTGGCCATTTAGGTGCATTTTTTGGTGCTTTTTTCTGTGCATTTTTTCCCATGTGTATCTATCATATAGGAATGAGATAAACACACGGAAAACGCACAAAGAGTGAGCATGTTGATTCTTTTTTTTTCACCAAAATCTGCAAGTGAAAAAACCTGAAGGTGGGCACAGCACTTCTGAAAACCCATAGACTTTTCTGGGATGTGTTTTCAATGAAAGAATTGATAAAAACTGCAAATAAAATTGCATAAAAAAATGCACCAAAAACGCTGTGCTAGCACATAGACTAAACGGTCTGGTTTCTAAAAACACAACCCTTTGAAAATTTTGCACCAACTAATTAGTACTAATAGTTTGTCCCTCTTAATGATGAGCTCGTTGGCGAATAATACCCCTAATTTATTAGGAGACGCAAGCCGTTTACAAAATCTGGCACCTCTTCTCAATGGCGTGTGTCTCCATGAATCTCACCAGATATGCTTGCGGCATTTCTAATGTAAAAATGCCAACACTTTTGTTAAATTTGACCAGTGGGATTATCTTAGCCTCGTTCCTCCCCTGCTCATCCTCAAATGTCTATTTTCAAATGACTGCTCAAACTGAAAATGCAAAAGTCACAAAATTATCACACAGTTACTTTTGAGAGTTTTTTATGCCAGTATTCTGATGTTAAAGCTTTGATGAATCACCCTCATAGTTCCCAGATCTATAAGGGTACCTTTCAACGTCGCAACATTGCATGCAATTTCACTTGCAACTTACTGGTTGCAGTGAAATCATGGACATATTGTTGCATTTGTACACGGCAACAAAATAGAACAATGTGTCCATGATTTCACTGCAGCCAGTAAGTTGCAAGTAAAATTGCATGCAATGTTGCGATATGTAAATCACCCTAAAGGCCCCGTCACACTGGGCGACATCGATTACATAGGCGACGTAGGGGCGTGGCCTATCGGCGGCGACATCGCCCCTACGTCGCCTCATGTAAAGGGGCAATTTAGGCGCCGCCGGGAGGTCGCCTGGTTTCAGAGCAGTGCTCTGAAGCCAGGCGACCGATTTGGGGCGATGTGCATACATCGCCCCATGTAACCGGCTGCCGGCGACCTGTCAGGCGATGGGAGCCATAGGATCCCATTGTCCTGCATCGCCGCAGGGGTTTTCAGACACCCCGGTGGCGATGCCGCCTGTCATCTCTCCGGCGCGGGGCTGGAGATGTCACCCCATGTAAATGAGGGACGGTGACGCTGGCGGGGCACCAAAAACGTGCGCGCACTCGCCAGTCGCCACCGACATCTCCAACCCCATCGCCAGATGTGACGGGGCCTTAAGTATTATGCAGCAGTGGGATGGAGGGGTGTTTTATATACACATATAGTATCTACAGTCATGGCCGAAAGTCTTATGCTGGCTTCACACCATGGTTTTTTGGATCCGGGGTTGTCCGGTGTAAACCGGACACCCCCAGATCCAATTCTGGCTCCATAGTAACCCTATGGGGCCTAAATACGCCGGATGAAAGTGTTTTGGTGTTACCACCCTGGGTTCTGCCGCCCGTGCCCCCGGACCTGCTGCCCTTACTCCTTCGGCTCCTATCGCCTCTGTCCAGCCTCCAAGTTCCCGGGTGTCATCCGTCCGCCGACGGCTCAGGCAGCCGCCGCCCGCGGGTCGGTTGGGTAGCAACTTCCTTACCGTATGCCCCCGGGTACGCGCATTTGTCCCCAGCCGCAGGGGTCCAGCACCCTCTGCCTGAGCAACACTGCTCCTCTCACTTCCGGTACCACTGCTTGTGCACATGAAACTGTCTCCTAATCAGTTTCTGCTGGAGAGTGCAGGGAGCTTGCTCCTCCCCTCAGCCAATCACCAGGTCTCTGTGTCCTTCCAATCAGGACTGCCCTGTTCTGATATAAACCTCCTGTTTCCAATCAGTCGGGGCCAGGGCAACCCTTCTCCCTTGTGGAGCTGCCAGATCTGGTCTGGTCTGGTCAGGTCAGGTCGCTCCTTGTTTGGTCCGTTGCCTGATCTCTCTTGTTGCTTCCTACAGATTCCTGCCCTGCCGGCTCTGGATCCCCCTGTGGTTCTGGATTCCCCCTGTGGTTCTGGATTCCCCCTGTGTTCCTGGATTCCCCCTGTGTTCCTGGATTCCCCCTGTGTTCCTGGATTCCCCCTGTGTTCCTGGATTCCCCCTGTGTTCCTGGATTCCCCCCGTGTTTCTGTTTCTTATTGTATACCCGGTTACTGTTTTGTTACCACGTCGCCTGGGGTCGGTTGAACACTCGTGTTTGCCTCATTGGCCCCTCCGAGGTTTGTACCGGCGGGACCCCTGTATAGGGGTTAAGCGCTCCGGGGCCTCCTTCGGTGGGTTTCCAGTGCTGCGACCTTGTGGCCCTCCCCAGGGGCGTGGGGTCCTGTGTTATTGTTAATAAACCAGTTGACTTTACGGTACTTGTCTGACTCTCTATCACCCGGTATCGGCATCCGCTTTACGCGGTCCAGTGGGTCCACACATAGGGTCCGTCAGTAGGACGTGACATTTGGCATCCGGTTTTTGGATGTCCGGGAGAATCCGGGAGGAATCGAACTTTTCTCCCGGACACAAAATCGGAGCATGCTGCATTTTTTGTCCAGGGAGAAAAATCTCCTCAAATCGGATTCTCCTGGATCTGGGGCAATCCGGTGCTCCCTAACATGGGAGCCTATGGGGCCGGATTGCCCCAGTCCGGGAGGATCCGGGAACTGGATACCGGCGGCTGCATGCCGCTGTTATTTCAGGACTGCAGCTAGCTCCCCGCGAGCCACGGTCCTGAATCATCAGCAGCGGCAGCTGCATCCAACTGCACACTGGACTGGAGGGCATATTTGCCCTCCGGTTCAGTGTGCTGATCCGGTCCGGGTCTGTCAGGTTCATCCCTGACAGCCCCGAATCATATCTTGCCGTGATTTGAAGCCAACCTTACACCCTTAAAATAATTCCAGTTAATGAAGTGTATCTCACAGAAAATTATTGCCATTAATCATATTTTGTTATACACGTTTATTTCAGTTGTGTGAACTGGAACAACACATAAAATAAACTGGAAAAAAAGCCAAATTGAACAGAAAACTCCAAAAAGTGGCCAGACAAAATTGTTGGAACCCTCAAATTAATATTTAAATGCACACCCTTTAGAATGAATAACTGCAATCACTTTCAATAACCATCAACAAGCTTCTTACTTCTCTTAAGGCTGGCTTCACACTGTTTTGGAGGCATCCGTGTGTATCCATTTCAAAACGGATACACACGGATCCTAAATCAGATCCTATGTATCCCTATGGGACTTGGATCAGTTCAGATGTGTGCCTCTTGCCATCCGATTTTGGCACCAACTGATCCTGTCCGATTTAAGCACAGATACAAAATCGCAGCCTGCTGCGATTTTGTGTCTGAGAATGAAATCGGACAGCATCGGATCCGAGCCGATCCGACCCCCGATAGCATAGGAGCCTATGAACATCGGATCCGAGTTGATTTCAGATCTGATGTCGGCTCCGTATTGATGTACTGAGCATACCCAGAAGCACTGCTCAGTACATCTTCCCTGTTCATGTCAGCTGATCGGCGCAGTGACCTAATGAGAGGTCCTTGCAGAAGAAGATGGTCGCAATGCTGGAGCCCCCGGAGAGGTGATGTATGCTCTGTGAGGAGTATTATTATTTTTAACATGCAGGAGGACAAAGGAGGGCTGAAGACAGGGGATATGATAGGTAATAAGAGAAGGGACAGGAGAGATGAGCGGCAGTCACAATAGATAAGCGGGGGGACAGAGGATGGAGGAGCGAGAACAGGGAAGATGTAGGGAGAGGCAGGGAACAGAGGATCCACACGGATCCTGCATAGACTCGAATCGGATGGCTATTTGCCATCCGAGTGCAGGGATCCGTGTGGATCCATGGCTGTCAGTGGGGATCCTGAAAACACACGGATGCCCCCGGACAGCCCAAAAACCCTATGTGAATCCTGCTTTACCTTGAATATTGGAGCACTCTTGTTTAGCAAACTGCTCCACGTCTCTCATATTTAAAGGCGTCTTCTCCCAACAGCAATTTTAAGATCTCTCCACAAGTGATCAATGTGATTTATAATCAGAATAATTTTGCCACTTGAGAACTTCAGCATTTGCTTCCATTCATTTCTAGGGGCTTTCTGAAGTACCGTATATACTCGTGTATAAGCCGACCCGTGTATAAGCCGACCCCCCTACTTTTGCCCCCAAAAACAGGGAAAACCTATTGACTCGTGTATAAGCCTAGGGTGGACAATGCAGCAGCTACCGGTACTGAAAAATTTAAAAAATGAAAATAGATACGAATAAAATGTTGAACTTTTATTTTAAATAGAAACAGTAAACTACCAATGCAGCAGACCACTGTCCTGTTATAAAGCCCCCTATCACTGGTATATAGCCCACCATCCCTGTATATAGCAGCCATAACTAGTATACAGTTGCCGCCAGCAGGGGTAATACAGGCCCCCCAGCAGGGGTAATACAGGCCCCTCACAGGGGTAATGCATACAGGCCCCCCACAGGGGTAATACAGGCCCCCCACAGGGGTAATACAGGCCCCCCAGCAGGGGTAATACAGGCCCCTCACAGGGGTAATGCATACAGGCCCCCCACAGGGGTAATACAGGCCCCCCAGCAGGGGTAATACAGCCGCCCCCCAGCAGGGGTAATACAGCCGCCCCCAGCAGGGGATAATACAGCCGCCCCCAGCAGGGGATAATACAGCCGCCCCCAGCAGGGGTTAATACAGCCCCAGCAGGGGTTAATACAGCCCCAGCAGGGGTTAATACAGCCCCAGCAGGGGATAATACAGCCCCAGCAGGGGTTAATACAGCCCCAGCAGGGGTTAATACAGCCCCAGCAGGGGATAATACAGCCCCAGCAGGGGATAATACAGCCCCAGCAGGGGTTAATACAGCCCCAGCAGGGTTAATACAGCCCCAGCAGGGTAAATACAGCCCCAGCAGGGGTAATCTCACCCCCTCGGCTCGGTCTGCAGGCACCCGGGTCCCCCAGCTGCTCCGTCTGCGTGCGCGGCTTCTAATTCCGGCGTCCTCCCCGCTCTTCCTGTTTGAATGCGATCATGTGACCGCGGTCACATGATCGCATTCAAACAGGAAGAGCGGGGGGACGCCGGAATTAGAAGCCGCGCACGCAGACGGAGCAGCTGGGGGACCCGGGTGCCTGCAGACCGAGCCGAGGGGGTGAGATTACCCATGCTGGGGGGGCCTCTGTATACATGGGGCGGGCAGGCAGCGGGGAGGCTATATTGTGCAGGGGAGCAGCAATGTACTATGCGCTGCTCCCCATGCATAATTAATGAGCGGCACCACGTGACGTGCCGCTCATTCTGCAGCCTCCCCCCGCCTCCTCCTGTGCCCGGACACAGCCCCCACCACACCAAAAGTATATGACTCGTGTATAAGCCGAAGGGGGACTTTTCAGCCCAATTTTTGGGCTGAAAAAGTCGGCTTATACACGAGTATATACGGTATGTGTTTTGTCATTGTTCTGCTGCAAGATACATGTCCTAGAAAGTAAGCCCAGCTTTCCAACACTGGGGCTCTACAATACTACCCAAAATCCTTTAGGTCTGGGATCTTGCCATCTACCTTATGGAGAGAAGTTTTCCTGCAACCTTAAGAAGACAGTTAAGTAGGTGAGGAGATTGCACCACATCCCTCCTCTAGGAAATATGCACGTTTGCACTTCAGTAAGGAAGTATGCTTTAGTTACAGTGTCAGAGGCAGCAAAACCACCCCAAAACATCCTTAACCCTCCACCATATATGACTGTAGGAACTGTGTTCTTTTCTTTTTAGGTCTCATTCTGTTTTCAGTAAACAGTAAGATGATGTACTTTACCAAAAAAGCTGTATTTAGGTTTCATTTGTTCACAAAACATTTTCCTATAAGACTTTTAGCTTTCTCACCTGCTTATTGGCAAAGATCAGGCTCGCTATTTTGAGTCTCTGCATCAGCAGTGGGTCCTCCTGGGTCTCCTGCCATAGCATTTCATTTCATTTAAATGTAGCCAAAAGTTTGCACTGACACTGATGCACCCTGCAAGAAAGCTTGAATATCTTTGGACCTTGATTAGGGCTGCTTGTTCACTATCTGAACTATTTTACGTTGCTATCTTTCATCAATTTTTGTTTGCTGTCCATGTTATGCTATGGAGAAGGACGGGGAGTGTCTTACCCCACTCTCCTCCATGTTATGTTATGGAGAAGGGCCGGGAAAGGCTCTGACGTCACAGCAGGAGGCGGGACAGCCACCCGGGGCAGTGATAAGCAATACCTCGCTTTGCCCACACCTGTTACTTGCCACAGGTGAGTTTGAAGTAGCATCCATTTTGGACACCAGATTGTTTAACCACAAATTTTGAAAAGGTTCCAATCGCTTTGTCCAGCTTATTTTTGAGGTTTTCCATTAAATTATGTCCACCTTGCCTTATTTTCTGTTTTTTTGTGTTGTTGGAATACACACGAATGGAATAAAATGTGTGTAATGGCACTCATTTTCTAGGCGAAATACTTCTGGAACAATTTCAACAGCGGCAATGCTTTTGACCATGTCGGCATATGTACTGTATACTGTACAATATTTATAATAGTAGAAGTCTGGTTAGAGTTACTTAGTATTCCATGACCTTTACTGTACAAAAAGTGTTTTTATATGTCCACAGCAATGCCTGGCAACTGTAATGTTCTTTTAATGGACATTATGTTATATTATTACATAAACTATATGACGCAACAAACTAATTTATATTACAAAATGTAACAGCCTTGTATGCATATGTAACCAACATTTTTCTTACTATATTAAGGATAAAGTTGATTTTTTATGCATTGTGTATGGGCATTAAATGAAGATTTGTGATTCAAAGGCATGTAAAAATGGATGGCAAAGGTGAAGGATACTGTAAAATATTTATGAAAAAAATGCTATAGCAAGAAAGAACTCATCATTTAACATTAATGTCCTTGATGTCATTGCAACATCAATTTCCTATTTTTATTATTCACTGCAATACAGAATGCATAAAATAATGTATGTTTCTGACCGAAATCTGCTGCTGTGACATCCTGCATCATTAAAACCCAAACAAACAAAAATAAAAAAACGTTTTTTAAACCTAAAAAAGCTTATTAGATGAGTAGATTTTTAATCTGGTTGTGTAATAAATAGGGATGAGCGAGTAGTGAAATATACGGACTCGCTATACTTGCAGCGAGTAAGGGCCGCTTCACACTGCGGCGTGATCCGGTCCAGTTCTGTCCGGGAGGATCCCAACAGCCGCGGACCGGATCAGCACACAGGACTGGGGGGCTGTTATGCCCTCCAGTCCTGTGTGCAGCGCACGCAGCTACAGCCGCTGACAGGTCAGGACCGCGGCGCCTGCGGTCCTGACTTATCAGCATCGGGAACTGCGTGCGCTGCACACAGGATCGGAGGGCATATTAGCCCCCCAGTCCTGTGTGCTGATCCGGTCCGCGGCTGTCAGGATCCTCCCGGACAGAACCGGACCGGATCACGCCGCAGTGTGAAGCTTGCCTAAGTCCTAATACTGTCTGGGAGAACTCTGACAGTCATGGACTGGATCAGCACACAGGACTGGGGGGCTAATATGCCCTCCAGTCCTGTGTGCAGTGCACGCAGTTCCCGATGCTGATAAGTCAGGACCGCGGGTGCCGCGGTCCTGACCTGTCAGTGGCTGCAGCTGCGTGCACTGCACACAGGACCGGAGGGCATATTGGCCCCCCAGTCCTGTGTGCTGATCCGGTTCGCGGCTGACAGGGTCCTCCCGGACAGAACCGGACCGGATCACGTCGCAGTGTGAAGCTTGCCTAAGTCCTAATACTGTCTGGGAGAACTCTGACAGTCATGGACTGGATCAGCACACAGGACTGGGGGGCTAATATGCCCTCCAGTCCTGTGTGCAGTGCACGCAGTTCCCGATGCTGATAAGTCAGGACCGCGGGTGCCGCGGTCCTGACCTGTCAGTGGCTGCAGCTGCGTGCACTGCACACAGGACCCGGAGGGCATATTGGCCCCCCAGTCCTGTGTGCTGATCCGGTTCGCGGCTGACAGGGTCCTCCCGGACAGAACCGGACCGGATCACGTCGCAGTGTGAAGCTTGCCTAAGTCCTAATACTGTCTGGGAGGACCCTGACAGCCGTGGACCGGATCAGCACACAGGACTGGGGGGATAATATGCCCTCCAGTCCTGTGTGCAGCGCACGCAGTTCCCGATGCTGATAAGTCAGGACCGCGGGTGCCGCGGTCCTAACCTGTCAGTGGCTGTAGCTGCGTGCGCTGCACACAGTTGAGAAAAAGAGACAATCGCACACTCATGTGTAAGTTTGCAAAAAATGGGGTCTTTTTTATTTAGGAGCAGCGAGAAACCAACGTTTCGGTCCTTCCCGGACCTTGATCACGGTAGTTGCTGCAGGTTATAAAATATACAGGACATGATCAGTATATACAAGCAATATTTACAGTTTATACAATTCACAATGATACTCCCATAACAGGTGTCACCTGTATGTTTACAAAAAATATATGTTTATATGATATATCTATACATAGCAAGGGGGAGAGAGGGAGAGTGTTCTCAAGAGAGATTTAGGTGGCCCTTCTAGAATTAGCATAATATACATATAGTCTAAGGAACCTGAGTGTGGATGGTGTATCAATAGAAACGTAAAAAATATATAGATTCAATTACCCTCTTTTTTCATATATGCTCCTATCCTGTTTAGGGTCGATGTCCCACTGGGTTTTCCAGCTGTTATAAATCATATATAATATTTTAATTACCATACTATTTAATAGGTATTTATGTTTATATTTCAATGAGTCAAGTTACCTTTGAGAGTACTCAGTCTCGTTTCAGAGACCTGTCACCCATATGCAAACAGCTGGTAGGAGCTGTACCCGGTCTCATTCCTATAGCAGAGGCTGATGTTAAGGGATATCGTTTATAAGTGTGCTCACCTTAATTCTTATTGTTTGTGGTCCCGTTTCGGGTATTTCATACTGGCTGCGCTCCTGCAGCTGGTCCGGCCGCTCTATGAAGGAGCGGACCGGATCTGACCGCGGACGCCAGCGCATGCGCACTACAGGCGGAAGTGCGTCACCGGAAGTGACCACACCTGTTTATCACCTTGTTCCCATGGTGATGATGCTCAGAAGGGCGGAAGTGTGTCACAAGCAGTGACTGCACTGGCAACACGCCCTGTTAGGGAAAGGAATGTAGGGAAGAGTTGTAGGAAGATCCCATTATGGCTAGTATATCCAATGAAAAGTTATTTTGGGCCATATATCTGTTTTTATCAGTTATCTGATAGGAAGGTGACTGAATATGCGCTGCACACAGGACCGGAGGGCATATTGGCCCCCCAGTCCTGTGTGCTGATCCGGTCCGCGGCTGTCAGGGTCCTCCCGGACAGAACCGGACTGGATCACGCCGCAGTGTGAAGCCGGCCTAAGTCCTAATACTTGGGTACTCGTTACCAGTAGCGAGTCCAATGTACGTCAATAGGAAATGCAAGTACTTTCGCAGTGTATCTATATACACTGCAAAAGTGAAATAAAAGTTAATAAAAGGTGTTAAAACTTAAAAAATAACATACTCACCTATCCGACGGCTGTCCCGGGACCTGATAAGAGCACATCCGATGGGCTGCCAGGACCTTAAGTCTGATGGCCAATCAGATGGACGATAGCGATCAGGTGGTATGCACCACTAACGTATGTCAGAGGATCAAGCTCAATAAGATAAGTACCCTTTATAACAATAATGCACATCAAACATTTCATACTATATCTGGTCTCCACAGAGCAAAAAGCTCAAGAATTACAACAGGATCTTTTGTCTTTTGTGACCAAATAAGCATCAGTAAAACATTGGCCCCTGTTGAAAGGTTAATACAAGTGGTAATTGTGCTCTTATCCATTCATTAAGCACTATCACTGGCTGCATGTTTTACACAACAGACATTTGATAGCTAACTATTCCATACCATTCACCACTATAGGACTTCAGTCACAGCAATTGACATGGTAGATTCCCCAAACCCAGGATCACTCACCACTAAGTAATCCTACCACTCATGGTACCTTTACACGCCGCTACTGGATGGTGGCAACAACACGGCTACTTCACGTGCACGAGCACGCACAAATGGTTGCAAACGGTAATCGCACCACCTTTACACGCCGCAACAAGGTGCGCTACGGTAGGTTACATCTATCTCTGGATACACCGCCGGGTGTCTCAAGTTACCTTCTGCAGAGCACCTTACCTCATTTACACACCGCTACAACAAGCTAATATGGGCGGTCCTGGTGCACCATGGACAACACATAGGCGTGCCACAATTGTGGATTACGAGACGTTCGTACGCTAATAGGACAAAGCAATAGCATCATGATTGGCCAGGCAGCGCAGGAGGCTGACTAATACATGACGCTTGAGCAATTGTGTAGTGTGACTGGTCAGCTCCTTAAATATGCCTCCCTATGCAGCGACTACCAATCGTAACGCAGGAGCTTCCTCCAATAATCGCTGAAGGGGGGTGGTTTCACAGAGCCTGTGTCACGCCCCAGGTACATACCAGGTACATAGCATGGTGTCGAAACAACCCTTCTGTTCCTTCTTTACACGCCGATACAGGTCGCTACCATCGGCTGGGTAACCACCTGTTTTAGGGCAGTGCTCTGAAACAGGTGCCGCCATTGGCGGGTGGCTACAACCGTCTTCACACGCCGCTACCTCGGGTTGAATTGTCGGTGCAAGATACATTTCTCTCATGTACCCGGTTGTTGCCACCATCCAGTAGCGGCGTGTAAAGGTACCATCACAGTGATTCTATATACTCCTCTTGACTCTGAGTCTAATAGCTACCATTCTTGCCTCTACCAATATCTGATATAGTTGGCTACAAATTCAATATAGCAATACTGGCATCCTTTGGGTAATTTTAGTACCCTACTACATCATCTCCAATATACAGCTCTACTAGTGCTCACTTCAAATTTTATTTTTACCTTCTCTCATAGAGTAACCCATACCACATGATGCCTGGCTACCTAATCCACAGGGATACATTCGTTTTACTTTGAAACACAACCATACAGGGTATGTTAATGTCACTATCATCCTATCCAACATCTCTATTAGAAAATCTACAGCTTTTGCTCCTCCTCTAATTCCCCCCTTCTCTTGTATTTTTTTGATCCTACTCCAACTATAATGGTAATCCTACAATAATAGCAAAGTTCCATATATGGCTCAATGACATGCTTTCTTACTAAAACATATTTTCTTTGTACATATATTGTAAATAACTTGTAAATATGACAAACTGATTGTTTATATCTCTATTGTTTACAGCAACTATGTGATCAAGGCCTATACAAGGCTGAAACGTCATTGTCTGTCGCATCACCAAGCACTATAAATAACGATTCACTTTAAGCATATCTTCAACTCGTATGTGTGCAGTGATTATATTAACTACTGACTGTGGAACCCTGGGCTCCTTTCACTAGCACCATAACTACGAACTAAGGTCGAGTGCTAGCCATTGTATTCTACTTGCACTTCTATACTCTGCATAGCCTCATTCAGAGACATGTCCCCAATACAAAGAACAGATCCTCACCATTGGCGCTTCATCTGTGTTTGTTTTACGCAATACAAAGAACGGGAAGATATATGCCTGTTTTGTGGACTTTAAAAAGACCTTTGATTTGGTGTGGCACCTGGGCTTATTCCTGAAACTGCTGGAGAGCGGAATAGAAGGAAAGACATTCGATGTCATCAAAAGCTCCAACACCGAGAACCTCTGGAGCATGAGTGTAAATGGTAAAAGAACAGCTTATTTCTATCAGAGCTGTGGAGTCAGACAAGTCTGCAGCCTAAATCGAGCGCTCTTCAACATTTACATCAACGAGCTGGCTACCGCTCTGGAAACTTCAACAGCACGAGGTCTCAGCCTCCACAATGCTCACGTGAAATTCTTGCAATATGCAGATGACCTGCTGCTGCTGTCGCCAATCGAGTAAGGTCTCCAAGACAACCTGAAAATCTTAGAGAAATTCAGCTCCACCTGGGCACTACCGGTCAACCTTAAGAAAACCAACATCATGGTGTTCCCGAGGAGAAAGAGTAGATCAGACCAGCACCCTTCATTTGTCCTTAACAACTGCGCCCTTACAGGAACAGACAAATATACCTACCCGGGCCTGGAGATTTACCGGTCAGGGAGTTTCAGACAAGCCATAGAAACCCTGAGAGACAAGGCCTGCAAAACCTTCTATGCCATCTGAAGGAAACTCTATCATATGAAGCCACCAGTGAGGGTCTGGTTAAAAATCTTCGACTCTATAATGGCCGCAATCCTCCTGTATTGCCACAAAGTCTGGGGTCCTCACACCTACCCAGACTAGTCGGGGTGGGATTCCAGCCCAACAGAAATATTCCACATGGAATTCTGTAAGCACCTTCTCCAGGTCCACCGGAGCACCTCCAATAGTGCTTGCCGGGCTGAGTTGGGCAGATTCCCCCTATACCTAATGGTCCTTAAGAGGGCACTGTCATTCTGGTCTCACCTACATAGGAGCAATCCAAGCTCCCATCACCATAAAGCCCTTATACATGTAGGTGAAACAGAAAAACCTGCACCCTCGGAACAGCCTATCCAAACCCAACCTGACCAGAACATCAATCACAACAGCCTGACAAAAGCCGGAAACAGGAAGATGGTAGACAAAGGTCAGGAAAGGTATGTCAGTGACTAGAAGAATGATATTACGAGCTCACAGAAACTGACCATGTACTGGAGTCTACAGAGAGACTACAGACTTGCCCCAGATCTGGAGAAACTCCAGGCTCCAAGAGACCGCAAGATCCTGAACCGATATAGACTCAGTGCCCACAGTCTGGCCATCGAATTTGGCAGACACAGGCAGAACTACATGTTCAGGGAAGAAAGACTGTGCCAACACTGTGATCAGGAGGCTCTGGAGGACGAAACCCACTTCCTGCTACACTGCTCCAAATAGTCAGCAGTGAGGGACACTCACTTCAGGGGACTCTCACATCTCCTACCAGATTTCATCACCATGAAGGAAGAAGAGAAAACATATATGCTGCTGGGAGAAGAAGAGAGCGCAGTGGAGACAGCAGCGCAGCATATGAGCGAATGTCATAGACTGTGAGAAAGAGAACGATGATATGCCATGGACTTCTATCACCCCCACCATGGATCTGCCCCATCCACCTTCCCTACAGCCCCTATCCAACATCCCTACAGTCCCTATCCCTATTCTCTTTTGTACACTTACTTTGGCAAAACCAATGTGTATTTAGTCCTGATTGATATATATATATATATGTAAATACTGTATATACATAGCTTGCAGCCTATATATATATAGTTATTCATTTATATAGTGCTATTATTTCCACAGCGCTTGCCATACATTTGCATTACTGCCTCTATTGGGGCTCAAGAGCTAAACATACATACACAGCTCGCATCCTCTATATTATACACAGCCCACAACTTCTATATTCTATATGCACAGCCCACAGCCTCCATATTATATATGTGCTGCCTACAACCTCCATATTATATATACAGTGTATATACAGTGCCTACAAGTAGTATTCAACCCCCTGCAGATTTAGCTGGTTGACACATGCGGAATTAACTTGGCATTGTGACATTTGGACTGTAGATCAGCCTGGAAGTGGGAAATGCACTGCAGCAACAAAAACATTTTTTTTTTTTTTTGTTTTTTTTTTTAAAGCATTAAAAGTTAATTCAGAGGGTCATTTATTATTCAACCCCTCAAACCACCAGAATTCTGTTTGGTCCCCCTAAAGTATTAAGAAGTAGTTCAGGCACAAATAACATTGAGCTTCACATGTGTGGATTAATTATCTCTTTTGCCAGCCTTTTCTGACTATTTAAGACCCTCCCCAAACTTGTAAACAGCACTCATACATGGTCAACATGGGAAAGACAAAGGAGCATTCCAAGGCCATCAGAGACAAGATCGTGGAGGGTCACAAGGCTGGCAAGGGGTACAAAACCCTTTCCAAGGAGTTGAGCCTACCTGTCTCCACTGTTGGAGCATCATCCGGAAGTGGAAGGCTTATGAAACTACTGTTAGCCTTCCACGGCCTGGACAGCCTTTGAAAGTTTCCTCCCGTGCCGAGGCCAGGCTTGTCCGAAGAGTCAAGGCTAACCCAAGGACAACAAGGAAGGAGCTCCGGGAAGATCTCATGGCAGTGGGGACATTGGTTTCAGTCAATACCATAAGTAACGTACTCCACCGCAATGGTCTCCGTTCCAGACGAGCCCGTAAGGTTCCTTTACTTTCAAAGCATCATGTTAAGGCTCGTCTACAGTTTGCTCATGATCACTTGGAGGACTCTGAGACAGACTGGTTCAAGGTTCTATGGTCTGATGAGACCAAGATCGAGATCTTTGGTGCCAACCACACACGTGACGTTTGGAGACTGGATGGCACTGCATACGACCCCAAGAATACCATCCCTACAGTCAAGCATGGTGGTGGCAGCATCATGCTGTGGGGCTGTTTCTCAGCCAAGGGGCCTGGCCATCTGGTCCGCATCCGCATCCATGGGAAGATGGATAGCATGGCCTACCTGGAGATTTTGGCAAAGAACCTCCGCTCCTCCATCAAGGATCTTAAGATGGGTCGTAATTTCATCTTCCAACAAGGCAACGACCCAAAGCACACAGCCAAGAAAACCAAGGCCTGGTTCAAGAGGGAAAAAATCAAGGTGTTGGTGTGGCCTAGTCAGTCTCCTGACCTTAACCCAATTGAAAACTTGTGGAAGGAGCTCAAGATTAAAGTCCACATGAGACACCCAAAGAACCTAGATAACTTGGAGAAGATCAGCATGGAGGAGTGGGCCAAGATAACTCCAGAGACATGTGCCGGCCTGATCAGTTCTTATAAAAGACGATTTTTAGCTGTAATTGCAAACAAGGGTTATTCCACAAAATATTAAACATAGGGGTTGAATAATAAGTGACCCACACTTATGTTTAAAATTTATAAAAATTCAACTGAGCAACATAACTTTTTGGTTTGTAAGATTTATGCTTCTGTTAATAAATCCTACTCTCATTTGCAGTTTGAAGGCTCTAACTTATTGGCATCTTATCAAACCAGCTAAATCTGCAGGGTGTTGAATACTACTTGTAGGCACTATATATATATATATATATATATATATATACCCTACTGCCTCCATATTAAATATATATATACGGCCAGTATGTGTTAAAGAGGTCCACTAAGACTCTTTCGCCCAGGGCCCACAAAAACCTGGAGCCGGCCCTGGTGACAACCATGCCATTTTTTTGCTCCTTTCAATGGTTAGTCTTCATTGATCTTCATCGCTATATATATATATATATATATATATATATATATATATATATAGGAACAGCACTACAAAGATGTGGGTGCAAATCTATCAGGTCCTCTTTCACACCTTACATACCTACGTATTTACAGGAAAAATGCCAGATGCACCCACAGCCGGATTAAAGGCATTGTTATCATCTTGACTTGGAGTGCTGCTATTTTTTCCTGCAAATACATATATATACTAGCTGGCGGCCCGATTCTAAAGAATCGGGTGGTCTAGAATCCATATACAGTTTATCTAATATATAAAACCCTTCCGTCACTTTGGCCAGCACTTCCGTCACTTTGTCATCGGCAAAGTGACGTCACCACAGCATTACACCCTGAACGGGTGGACCAAAATGGAGGCCCTAAGCGGCGAAGCGGGACTCAGGCAGCCCCGCCACGCTTACGGCCGCCCGTACAGTGCCCAAAACACACACATCACGGGCGGGAGACGATCGGCTTTAGCCGGTCGTCTCCCGCCCACGGGCCGCTGGCCGAAGCCAGCGCGAGCCAGCCGGGAGACGACCGCCGTTAGCCGGTCGTCTCCCACCCGCCAGACACCACGGTCCCGCCGGCCGGAGCAAGCGCAAGCCTGCCGGGAGACGACTGGCTCGCGGCTGCCCGGAGCTCAGCCGCGGCTACCTATGGCACGGAGGTCCGCGGCGAGTCAGCCGGGAGATGACCGGCATTAGCCGGTCATTTCCTGGCTGGCGAGCCGCTGAGCTCCGTGCCGTACATAGCCGTGGCTGAGCTCCGCCCAGCCGCGAGCCATCCGGCATTTTCCGCCGTACAGCGAGCCGCGATTGGGATTAGTTACCGCCAGGCGCGAGTGACGAATCAGGATGGCGGCGCGCTGTATGGCGCCATACTTCAAATACACTTTACTCAGTGTATTTCAAATATGGCGGCATAGCGCACGCCACTATTCTGATATTCTGAAAGCGGTGACCAATCAGAATAGCGGCGCGCTCTATGGCGCCATACTTCAAATACACTGAGTACAGTGTATTTCAAATATGGCGGCATAGCGTGCGCCGCTATTCTGATTGGTCGCCACGCTGAACGCGACGACCAATCAGAATAGCGGCGCGCTCTATGGCGCCATACTTCAAATACACTGTACTCAGTGTATTTCAAATATGGCAGCATAGCGCGCGCCGCTATTCTGATTGGTCGCCGCGCTGAAAGCGGTGACCAATCAGAATAGCGGCACGCTGTATGGCGCCATACTTCAAATACACTGTACTCAGTGTATTTCAAATATGCCGCCATAGAGCGCGTCGCTATTCTGATCGGTCGCTCGCGCCTGGTGGTGACCAATCACAATCGCGGCTCGCTGTATGGTGGAAAATGCCAGCTGGCTCGCGGCTGGGCGGAGCTCAGCCATGGCTATGTACGGCACGGAGCTCAGCGGCTCGGCAGCCGGGAAATGACCGGCTAATGCCGGTCATCTCCCGGCTGACTCGCCGCAGACCCCCGTGCTATAGGTAGCCCGGAGCTCAGCCGCGGCAGGCTCGCGCTCGCTCCGGCTGCGGGACCGTGGTGTGTGGCGGTCGTCTCCCGGCTGGCTCGAGCTGGCTCCGGCCGTCCGCCCGTGATGTGTGTGTTTTGGGCACTGTACGGGCGGCCGTAAGCGTTTCGGGGATGCCTGAGTCCCACTCCGCTTAGGCCCGCCATTTTGGTCCAACAGTTCAGGGTGTAGCGCTGTGGTGAAGTCACTTTGCCGATGACAAAGTGACGGAAGTGCTGGCCAAAGTGACGGAAGTCAGTTTGATTAGCTTGTGACAATGTTATAACTTTTAATTAGCATTTTATTTAAAAAGAAAGAATTAAAATCTAATATTTTAAAGTTTAATCCTTGTAATGTTAAAAATATACAAAAGTATAAAAAAATCATTAAAATCTATGAACTATAGGAGCATTGTTATTATCACAGAACATTCTGTATTACATATTATGGGAAATATAGTATTATAAAACATGCTGACATTTCACTCAGAATAATGCTATTTTAATTAAGCCTAACCAGTGAATGTATCTACGGTAGTTTATTACATAGAAGCTAAAAAGTCTGGATGAATCAATGCCCTTTGCAAGTGTCACAACCACAAGATTGTACTGCTTCATTTTTCATTTTAGATGCTTATAATTGATGAGCGGAAATTGCCCAGCAAAAGTCCAGTCACCCTTAATATATCTCAATACATTGTCATATATCATTTTGCACAGGATGCAAAGCCATATTTCATTCTTAGACAATGTTTAGAGAGCATTCTTGTGACATCTCACTTAAAGTGCCTATTTTTTTCTTGCTATGAAGCTCCCAGCCTCTTGTCTTAATGATACCTTCAAACAACCGGAAATGCAAAATTGCTGCACTCCACCTTGCCATTCTGTCAGCCACTTACTTCTGCTTTATTGAATATTTCCCAAAGTTCCCCCATGCCACTTAGAGCTGCTTTCAAATTTGAGGTGATTTTTTTGTAGACTAGCGGCAGCAGCTGGAGCTCGTGGAAACAAATCGAAGCATCTTCATTTTTAAGAGAAATGATCCGTTGAGCCAGCTGCCCTACTTCCATCATTCCATCAAAAAACCTCTGACAGATGGCGACGTTCACAGACACAGCTTCACATTTTAGTGTTTTCTATCTAATCCATGGCTTGAGTGCCAAATGCTCTTATAGTGTTACTTGTTTGTAGATCATTTCAAAGTGTTCGAGTCCACCCTAGTTTATGATTCTCTGGAAGCGCAATCAATCAGAGTGTAATAGAAAGAACATCATCATGAATGCTATCTTTTTGTTTCTTCTAGTTCCTGTCAGTAGTTCCAGTGTAAATCTGCTCTTTGGCTTCTGGCAAAAATGTAACAACAGCTGTTTTTATCAATTAGCAATGCAGGATACAACCTGGAAAAACTCTGCCCAGATCCGGCGCCAGAGAGTGATGACTGAACACGCAGATAGGAATATTTCTTCTCAGTCCTGTGCCAGGCTTTGTTATTATACTAACTCATTTCATGGGTATAAATATCACACAGTTTTCCATTTTCTCCTTTACATAAAAGTTAAGAATAACACTAAACTCCCAAACTGTTTTCAATATTGGACGGAAGGAAACTACACACAACAGTAGCATGGCACACCGCTTGTTCACTAAATTCAGATTTTACATTCAATCCTATTATGACATGTGTAAAGAGTTAAGCACCAATCCAAGAAGTCTTCCTTTATAGACATTTGTGGGATAATTGACCATTTTAAAGGGATCACTCAGTATCATCAGTCTACTTTAATAGGAAACTACTGCTTCTGCAAGTCAGTTTATGAAATTTTTCCCTTATTCAACACTTTACATTGTGTAATGGCCACTTTACACATCCCAATATCGTCGTCCAACTTCGATAAAAAGTCACGTGGTTCGTGCGTTGGATCCGATATCGTTTGTGCGTTGTGTGGTGTAAATGTGCAATTCGATGCAAGAACGATGTCAAAACGATATCAGGGGAGGAATGAGCAGGCTCTCCAACTGGCCGATATTGGATGGACGATCTGACCAGATCGTGCTGTGTGACAGCCCAACACCGACTTGGAGAACAACTTCCCCTATTCACTCCCATGTTAAATGGTCGTTCCTGGGTGGCTCATACGAAAGGGGCGGTATACATTGCAGTTGTGTTGCCTGCCGATATCGCCCTGTGTGACATCTCCTATGCGATCTTGGATTTCATCCAAAAAAATGCGCGCTCCTGTGCCGTTGTATCCAATATTGAAACAATGTTGGGACATGTAAAGTGGCCATAACAAAATATGGAAGCACTTGACTCTGGAGCAGTAAATATGTTCTGTGGAGTTAAATATCATGCATCTCTATTAGGCAGTCGGATGAAAGAGCCCGAGTTTGGTAAATGCCTGGAACGTTCCCTACCTGACTATATTGTTTTAACTGTAGAGTTTGGTGGATGAGAGATAATGCTATAGGTTATTTTTCAGGGGTTGGCTTTGCTCACTTAGGATCAGTGAAGAAAAATATTAAAAGGAGCTGTCCATGAAAATCTTCTTTTTGTAAATAAACATTTTTAGGGTGATAGTAGCCAAACCTAAAATAAAACCTATAGGAATCTGGTATTGCTGTGATCATACTGACCTCACAAATAGAGTCATCTAATCCCCTAAGGTGAATGGCATAAAAATAGTAATAAAGCCAATTCTTCAACTGCTGCTAATTAATTTATTCCGCCTCCCAAAGATCACAGCACGGCGCAGTTCACATGTATCCTGCACTGTACACTGAGTGCTCACATCAACGATTTTGTGTAAATCTCTGAAAGACTTTATTCAGACAAGATTTCCAATACTAAAATTCAATGTAAAGAGGCAGAGGGAGTCACTTTGAACTCCCATCTGACCTGTAAACTAGTGGACTTCATCTTCTTGCGTGTCTTTTTACACATGCACAAAAGTGCAGTCAACCACATTTTTATTTTTTGAAAAGGACACTGTTGAACAGAGGTCAACCTGTGTCCAGAGTAACTCTGCTGCTTCATTAGTTAATGGATCCATTTGGGATTTCACCTGAATCACGTATTTCGAAGATGTAAATGGAAACTCCAATGTAAGTGCTCAGCATAGAGAACAGGATAAATGTGAACTGATCCAAAGTGTTCTGTACTCCAATTGCCATCAAAACCATTAAACTCAATCCACAAATAAACAAGCCCCCACTCAGGTCCATCACCTGTTAACAGAAATATAGGGGGCTTCCATGTAACTTTTTGCACAAAAGCTCTGGAAAAGCACTATGGACCAAACTTTGGGGTCCACTTTCCCCTGTTATCCTTGGAAAAAATTAAAATATTTGATGCTAAAACAACATTGTGAGCAAAATCAAATATTTCCATTTTTATCTTTCTATGTAGTAAAATTCTGTAAAGCACCTGTGGGTTAAAGGATTCTCACCACATATCTACATAAACCCCTTGGGGCGTCTAGTTTCCATAATGGGGTTACTTGTGGGTGAATTTCATTGTTTAGGCACATCAAGGGCTAACCAAACATGACATGACCTCCGCAGACCATTCCATCAAAATATGTGCTCCAAAGAGTCACCCCTTCACTTTCGAGCCCTGATGGGCACACAAGAAGTGGTTTTTCACCACTTTGGTGGAAACATTGTACTGTAGAGAAATGCATGAGAAATTCTGAGGTCAATTATCTCCTGTTGCACTGTGAAAATGAAAATATTGGGGCTATAAACATTTTTTGTGGAAAAAATGTATTTTTTATTGTAATGGCTGAGTGTTTTAAAACATTGTGAAGCAATTGGGGATTGTAAGTGCTCACCACACATCTAGATATATTCCTTGGGGGTCTTGTTTTCAAAATGGGGTCACTTTTTGGAGGTTTTGACTGTTTTGGTGCATCAGGGGTTCTCCAAACATGACATGGAGTCCACTAACGATTTCAGCAAATTTGCCATTCAAAAAGTTAAATTGTGCTCCTTCCCTTCTGAGCCATGCTGTGCGCCCAAACAGGGGTTTAAGTCACACATGGGGTATCACCATACTCAAGAGAGATTTACCAACATATTTTGTTGGCCGTTTTATCCTGCTGCCTCAGTAAAAAGGAAATAAATTGAGGCCAAAAGATCATTATTGTGGAAAAAAGTTTTTTTTGTCACATATGGGTTATCAGAGTACTCAAGAGAAAGTGCTTAACAAATTTTAGGGGCTACATTGTCCTGTTGCTCCTGCAAAAATTTTAAAAATGAGACTAAAAGAGCACTTTTTTGAAAAAAAAAAAAGTGTTTTTTTATTTTTTTCATTTTCACGGCTAAATGTTTGAATACAGATAGCTAAACCTTTTGAAGTTCAATTTGTCGAACAGGCATATGTTCACCAAATAGATTAGTGAACATTTCACCAAACTTCCAAAACTCATTCAAATTAATGAGAGGCAAAGTCAAGGGCCTAGAAAATACCTTCAAAGGGGCACAAAAGCTGCCAAACACAGCTCAAAATGTTTTACAGTGGAGCCCCACAGTTTTGACATAGACATTATTTTCCTTCACTATTACTGAGCAAGCCCTTGCTACTCTGACACCAGCGGGCTTCCGGGCCCGCTCATGAACCTCAGACATATTGAATACTAGCCCCCTTTATTGGTTAAAAACAGGCTTATTCCCTTTTACCCTCTCTGACAGTGTCTGTGATTGGTTGACAGTATGGCAACCAAACTAATGTCAGATTAGCGGAACAATAAATAAATAACTAAAAAAAATTGTAGTGGGGTCCCCTCTCAATTTTGATAAAAGCCAAAAGCCATGGTCTGCAGGCTGCAGCTGTCTGCATTACCTTAGCTGGTGAGGAAAAATAAGTGGTACCCCACAGCTTTTTATTTTATTTTTTTTATTAATTAGTTTTTTTTAAAGAGGGCCTGTCACCCCCCTGGTGCTTGGCAAACTGAATGCAGCACTGAGTGCAGCATGTTTGCTGCATTCAGGTAAGGGGTCCTCCATGTCTCTAGCCCTCTGTAACCTTTAAAAAAGACTTTAGAAACCTTACAGGTAAGAAGTCGCCTGGGTTGGATCAGAATAAGAGGTCCTGGCTGCTGGCACAATCCTCCCTGCCTTCTCCATGTGTGTTCCTCCCCCTCTAGGTGTCTGCCACCACCTCCTCCTCTTCTGGGTCTGCCCTTCTCTTCTGTTCTTGCTCTGTGTGATGTCAGGAGCAGAAGAGGAGGGCAGACCCAGACGAAGAGGAGGTGGCAGCAGACACATAGAGGGGGCAAAACACACAAGAAGAAGGCGGGGAGGATTGTGTCAGCAGCCAGGACCTCTTAATAAGATCCCATCTAGGCGACATCTTAACTGTAAGGTTTCTAAAGTCTTTTTTAAAGCTTACAGAGGGGGCGAGAGACATGGGGCTCCCCTTCCTTGAATGCAGCAGATATGCTGCATTCAGTGCTGCATTCAGTTTACCATGCACCAGGCGGATGACAGATCCTCTTTAAAGCTAAATACCAGGTTAAAACACCCTTTAGTGCAACATGAAAGACACTATAGAGTGCAAGCTTACAATATGTATTAGTGGATGGGACATTAAAAAGCTGTTTGACATCAATCTATCTGTAAATCTCTATGCATCTTCTCCATCTATTTATAAACCAATCTGTACTTTACATCCATCTATTTATCCATCTATCCACCCACTTGAACTGCTGAGTAATCTTTAAAATTTTAAAAGATTTTAAAATCTTGAAAAAATTTGTAAGTAGAGATAAGCGATATTCGATCGAACATGTTCACCAATTTCAAATTCAACCTGTTTTGAGCTATGTTCGAGTCATTCGACGAATGCGAAAGATGGTTGGCTAAAAATTCGATAAATCAAGATTATAATCAATAACTGTTTGTTGACCAAAAGCGTTACTGACTTTTCACAGTAATGATATTGATCAACATTACTATGAGTTTCAGTGTCTAGGAATAGTGGGCGGGAGAGGAGAGGCTGGGGAGAGGTCTGTGGTCAAATAATTTAGATCTCCATATTTTTTTTCCTTCCCGCACATATTATTGACTGGGTATGTCACATGTTCTTGCCATATAAGAACCAGCCATTTTCCCTCCTCACCATTTTCTCAGTGTTGGAGCTCAGTATCAGACGCAACCGCTGCTGCTATGTGCGCTACAGAGAAAGATAGCAATTCTATTCAAAGTTAGATAGATAGATAGATAGATAGATAGATAGATAGATAGATAGATAGATAGACAAGAGAAAATTCCCTGCAGCACTCAGCTACTACCAATTATGTATATGCTGAAAAGTAGTCTATATTTGAGAAAAATTTAAAAAACTTAAGTTTTTTCAAAAAACTCAATACTCACATGTTTTTATTTGCTAAGGTTCTTTGTACACATATTGGCCAATATCTGCTTGACCATCAATCGCTTACAAGGTGACCTTAGATCTGATGGGTCCTAACGCTGACATCCCTGTCTCCTTGTCACTCCCTGTCCCACATTTTGACTAAGTCTTGTGCTCAACTGAACCTCCATTTCCATTTTTGAGTGGGTGGACGCATCTCAATCACAGACCATCTGGGGTTAATGGTGGGGCAATGTGCAGCCATGGAGCAAGTAACTCCATCTATTATACAAACAGAAAAAAAACTGCACAGCACTTTAAATATAATGTGAACTGGTGCAAGCAGCGATGCTGAACTTAAACAGACAAGAAATATTCACTGCAGCACTCACCTACTACCAATTATGTATATGCTAAAAAGCAGTCTATATTTGAGAACATTTTTAAAAACTTATGTTTTTTCAAAAAACTCAATACTCACATGTTTTTATTTGCTAAGGTTCTTAGTACACATATTGGCCAATATCTGCTTGCCCATCAACCGCTTACAAGGTGACCTTAGATCTGATGGGTCCATAAGCTGACATCCCTGTCCTCCTTGTCACTTCCTGTCCCACATCTTCACTAAGTCTTGTGCTCAACTGAACCTCCATTTCCATTTCTGAGTGGGTGGACACATCTCAATCACAGACCACCTGAGGTTTCTGTTTAGATAGATAGATAGGTTTAGGGACACCTTCCAAGAACAGCCCTTTTTAGGGATTAAAAGCATTGTCTGCCAGGCAGACCTGTTCCAGTGCTGTGTTGAAAGTTACATAGATCCTGTGCTTTGCAAGCCTTTTTTTACAGCATCTGGCCAAATCTA
This sequence comes from Allobates femoralis, assembly GCA_033576535.1. NCBI lineage: Eukaryota > Metazoa > Chordata > Amphibia > Anura > Aromobatidae > Allobates > Allobates femoralis. The sequence continues at coordinate 134,494,839 of JARQOC010000009.1, read as the reverse complement.
GCCAAGCAAATGCTTTTTGGCTAGTAGCAGTGTGTGCCAGGCAGGGGTGTAGCACTGTTGTTAAGAAAGCTACACCTTCTGTATTTACAAGCCTTTTTACACTGCATCTAGCCAAGCAAATCCTTTTTCGCTAGTAGCAGTGTTTGCTAAGCAGGGATGTAGCACTGTTGTGAAGAAAGCTACACCTTTAGGATTTACAAACCTTTTTTTACTGCATTTAGCCAAGCAAATACTTTTTTGGCTAGTAGCAGCGTGTTCCAGGCAGGGTTGTAGCACTGTTGTGAAGAAAGCTATACCTCCTGTGTTTACTAGCCTTTTTTTACTGCATCTAGCCAAGCAAATCCTTTTTGGCTAGTAGCATTGTTTTCCAAGCAGGGGTGTAGCACTGTTGTAAAGAAAGCTACACTTTCTGTGTTTACAAGCCTTTTTTTTACTCCATCTAGTCAAGCAAATCATTTTTAGCTAGTAGAAGTGTTTCTGTCAGTGCAGGAGACACCAGAGTGCTGACCGCACTGACTCAATCCTAAGGAGTTAAGGAACATCCCACTATCTGCATACAGGCAACATGAGCAAGCAGTTCCATTATCTAGGAACATTATAGCTGGTGGGATCTTACAACCACAACACATTGTTGAGGGGTCACTGGCTGGAGAATGAGTGAAGTCTCCACATCAAAGAGGACAAAAAAACAACTAGGAACATGAGGGGAATATGGACCATTAGCTGGATCTGAGGAGGATACGGAGGGGGATTGAAATATATGGCCCTGGGATACATCAGAAGTTCCAATACTGTTTTGGAGGTTCTTGCAAAGAAAAAAAGGTTTCCAGCTAACTGTGTCTGTATTCACAGGGAAGATAAAACCTGATGGAACACAGGCTAATAAGAAACTCCCAAAACATATGGGATCTTCAGCTTATCCTTAATCTGCACCACTTCATTGGGACCCGTTTGGAAAAACCAGGGATCCGAAATCATAATATACAGGTTACCTGCTTGTACTTAGGAACACATTAATCATTTGATGTACATAAAATATCACATATCCTGACTGCAAGCCCCTGATGAGTCTTGAAAAGATTAGCAAGGCAAAATGCGTCGGGTAAAGCGAGCACACCATTGGTCAAATATTTGTAGGTTCATCTGATCTACTGTCTGGAGGGATTTTAGTTAATGGTGTTGAGACAGTGACTAAACAACAGACTGACAATAGGTGCCAAGAGGACTAATTACTTGAGTGACGCTGTGTACTAAAACAATTATCCTAGTCATCTAACTTGAGGACATGTTGAAATCTGCCACACAGCGCAGAAAACCCTTTTACATTGCATCTGCCCAATCCTAGTTACCAAAATCTAGTACTTAGATTAACTTCGCTGGAAGTCTCTAGGGGGTATAAAAGAGAAAAAGTCCCTGCACAACTCTAAGTGCAGTAATAAAATTTCAACATAGAGATGTTATACTTTGATATTGCTCACCTTTTAGGTGTCTTGGTTATATTGCATATAAGATCTCCTCTGGTGTGCAGCTCTCCCACTCCGGATGGATCAGATCTAGGAAACCTGGTTCGTCACATGTAGTAATAAGTATACCGGTCTATTGGTACAGCGCTTCCACAGGAGACCCGGAGTTCAAATAGATTTTCCTTTATTCTTAAAATGTATATCACAATGGGCAGTACAACGAGTTTCGACCGTTTTAATGGATCTTCCTCAGGTACAGTTGTATAATTCAACTGTACCTGAGGAAGACCCATTAAAAGGGTCGAAACGCGTTGTACTGCCCACTGTGATATACATTTTAAGAATAAAGAAAAATCTATTTGAACTCCGGGTCTCCTGTGGAAATGCTGTACCAATAGACCGGTATACTTATCACTACAAGTTACCAAAATCTATTTAGGGCAGTACCACTGTTTGGCCAAGTAGCTGTACTCCAGTGTTCTATTGAAATCTACCGCAAAACAGAAAACCGTTTTGTATTACATCTGCCCAAATCTCGTTACCAAAATCTATTTAGGGTAGTACCACTGTTTAGCTACGTAGCTGTGGTCCAGTGATCTGTTGAAATCTATGGCCACACAGTGTAGAAAACCCTTTTACATTGCATCTGCCCAATCCTAGTTACCAAAATATATTTAGGGCAGTACCACTGTTTGGTTAGGTAGCTGTGGTCCAGTGCTCTGCTGAAATCTACCGCAGCACAGCACAGAATTCCCTTTTGTATTGTGTGCCGCCCAGCTTAGGGGACCGGGATACCCGGCGCAGGGTCCCTTTCCTTGGGGGAGTCACTGGTGGCTGGACCCAGGCCGTGGCCCCAGGCTGGCACACTCCTAAAAGGGGGTATTTACAGGGGATTTAGAAGTTTATATAGTTTATAAAGTTTGTAGATGTTATTGTCGTGACGCCACCCAGAATAATGTGGCTATATATGGCCACCGCTGCCTTGTACTGGCCAGGGGATGATGGTGAGAGGCAGCTGAGATGGTATAGCCCTTTTCCGGGTAGGGCTGTAGGGTCCCCTGGACAGGTGATGTTAAAGTTAATGATGGATGAAGATGGAAGTATGGTGAGGAGATGTTAAGGGCACAGACACTTACTTGATTCACAGCAAATCCTCTCAGCGGTGATGGTCCCAATCCTGGATAGATGGTAACTGTTAAATCAGAGGCTGAGGCACAGATGAGGTTTAACTGGTTTACTTTCAACCAAACTATAATACAACAAGTCCCGTCTCCGGAGTCTGCAATAGGGGTTCAGTTGCTCAGGCCCCACCGGGTCCTTTACCTCCTGCTTGCGCTGTCTATGTGGCCCTGCTGCCGTGTGTGAACTCGCTGCTGGCCCAAATCTGTCCTCTCTGGGTCCCACTCAACAGGCAACTTGAGTCCTTTGTCTCTCTCTGCTTACCCCCTCCGGGAGTACTGCTGAACTCTTAGTATGTTGCTGTGTCTGGCCCTGTGAAGCTTGTTGTTACCTCACGTTTTTCCGGTTGCTGTATTGTATATAACTAATGCAGCCACGGATCCGGTATCCGTATCTGCGCTTTTTATCTAGGGTAGATAATGATGCTACCCGATTCTGAAAGTGTTCCTCTTATCAGTTTTCTCCTCCTCAGACCGATGGCTTGGCCCTGGAAATTGTCAGCCAGTCCTCAGGAACTCAATGCAGCTCCTGTCACTCTGAGCTCATGGCTCCAACTGTCTGAAAATTTACCTCAAACCAGTGTTTTATCTCTAGGGAAGTCTCTGGTGTCTCTGGAGCTCCCCCTACTGGCCAAAGGTGGTAGTGCAGTGGCATGGCTTTCTAAGTGAGTGCAACTATTATGATCTTATACTGTGGCTAATACCCGCAGGGGCGCCACATTCCCCCTTAGTTAAGAACAGTACTCCGGGACTGTGGGACAATAAACATAAGATATAACAGATAATATTTACAGAGTCTTAAAAAAAAAATAAAAAGTTACAAAAACCACTCAAGTTTAAAAAATAGAGTCTTGTAAAAAGTCACTTCAAATAGCGTCCATTAATACAGCTCTGTCCTTGAGGGCTATTTATTTGTTAGGAAAGGCACTGCAATTAGCGTCCATTTTTCCAACAAAGTTTATGAATAATTTAAGAATGTTCAAAAAAAAACAGTCTTTCCGGAGCTTTAATTTACCGCCTCCGGGCTGATAAATGAAGAAAAGAACTCAAGAATATGCAAGTAGTTCATACAGAATAGTCTCTGTAGGTACTGAGCTTTTTTAACGTTACATCTAATAACTACTAATTAACAACTAGACAAGTTCCTTTCAGATATTTCTGGTTGTAATATCTATTTACATTTGGTAGTCTGCATATCTTGCTGGTAATTGACCCTGAGTACTACGCTGTGATCTGCGTAACGCTTGTGTACTGGGTGTACTCAATGTGATGGTGTGAGTGGACGTATACCTAGTAAGTACTTCTGGTTCTGCTAGGGATAATTCCACATTTGTGGGATTGGCAATTCCACCGTGTCCAGGACTATTATTACTAGGAATTTGTTCTTCCTGTCTTGGAACGTCTTGTGGTACAGGGTCTGCTTCTAATTCTATTGGTCTTGGGGCTTCTGGTATTACAGGCTCTGGTGTTTGATAGAAGGCCATCATGGGAACTACTACTGCACCATTGTAGGTTGGCCAGGTTTTAGGAAAGTCTCCTAAATAGGTGTGATATACTCCATCTTCTTCTTTTTCGTCAACAGGTTGAACCGGTACTGGTTGAATAACTTCTGGTTCAGGTTGAATGACTTCTTTTTCTTTCAATGTCTCTGGACATAGTTTTAGATTGTCTCTTGACACTAGTACTGATGTTAATCCACCATCTTTGCTTATAAGACACATTTTAGGATTGTTCACTCTCATTGGTAAAACTGTATATGGGACGGATTCCCACTGATTGTCCAGTTTATTAGTGCGACGGTTTCTCTTGAGCACTTGATCACCAGGTTTTAATGGGGTTGCTAGAGCATTCTGGTTGAAGTATTGCTCTTGTCTTTCTCTAGTTTTCTGGAGATTCCTTTCTACGCATTCTTGCACTTGGCGATACTGTTGTTGGCGTAGGGAGTCCCAGTTGGAATCCTGCACCTCTGCGTCAGGTTTTACGATGCCCATTTCTAGATCTATTGGTAGCTTGCCAGGTCTTGCACGCATAAGGTAAGCTGGGGTACAGTTTGTGGAGCTTACCGGGACATTGTTATAGAGGTCCACCAAGTCAGGCAATTTCTCTGGCCATAGGTTTCTCTCTGTCTCTGGTAAAGTCTTTAAGAGATCGATTACAATATGGTTCATCTTTTCGCATAAGCCATTTGTTTGCGGATGATAGGCTGTTGTACGGATCTTCTTGCAGCCATACATATTGCAAAATTCTCTGAAGATCTCTGATTCAAATGCTGTACCTTGGTCTGCGAGTACTTGTTCCGGATATCCATGGGGTCTGCAAAAGTATGTCTGGAACGCCTTAGCTGCTGTCTTTGCAGTGAGATCTTTCACGGGCACTACTACCAGGAAGCGTGAGTAATGGTCCACGATGGTTAAAGCATAGACGTAGCCGGTCCGGCTTGGTGTCAATTTCACGTGGTCTATTGCTACGAGCTCAAGTGGTTGCTTGGTAACTATAGGCTGGAGTGGTGCTCTTTGGTTTTTTAGATCTTTTCTTCTGAGGTTGCACGGACCACAGTTTCTGCACCATTCTTCAATTGATCTTCTCATTCCAACCCAGTAGAATCTTTCTCTTAAAAGTACTTCTAGCTTTTTCCACCCGAAGTGACCAGCACCATTGTGATAAGCTTCTAGGACCATTTTTACATCTTGTTTAGGCCCAATGATCTGCCATACTAGCTCATGCGTCTTTGGATTGGTATATCTTCTGCACAGCTTTCCTTGGTACAGGAACATTTTGCCTCTCTCTTTCCAGAGTTGATGTGTCTCTTTCGGTGCATTTTCATTGGGATACGCACTTTGCTCAGTCAGCAGTTCTTTCACCAACTTCACAGCTGGATTGCTGTCTTGAGTGTCAGCCCATCTGTGGTGTGCTAATGGGTTGAGATTCACCTGTTGATGTTTCTGGTAGGCACTGGATTGATACTGTCCTACCTTGGGACGATGGAAGGCGGGTAGTTCAATTTCTTCAAGTTCTACCGGTTCTTCTTCCACGTCTCTCAAGTGCGGCATCCGGGATAAGGCGTCTGCATTTCCATTCTTTCGGCCTGCTCTATACTTGATCACGAAGTTGTAATTAGACAGCCGGGCTATCCATCGCTGTTCCAGCGCACCTAACTTGGCTGTATCCAGGTGGGTCAATGGGTTGTTATCAGTATAGACGGTGAATTCTGCAGCTGCCAAGTAGTGTTTGAAACGCTCAGTCACAGCCCAGACTACTGCCAGTAGTTCTAACTTGAAGGAGCTGTAATTTTCAGGATTTCTTTCAGTAGGCCGGAGCTTTCTACTTGCAAAGGCGATGACTTTCTCCTTGCCTCCTTGCTTCTGAGATAGTACTGCTCCCAGTCCCACATTACTGGCATCTGTGTAAAGGATGAAAGATTGATGGTAATCGGGGTATGCCAGAACTTCTTCTCCGGTCAATGCCTTCTTCAACTTTTCAAAGGAATCTTCCCTCTCATCACTCCACTGGAAAGGAGGATTGCGGTTTGAAGGCTTCTTTGACTGCCCTACCAGGATGTCTTGTAGAGGTGCTGCTAGCTTGGTGAACCCTTGGATGAATCTACGATAGTAGCCCACCAGTCCCAGGAATTGCCTCACCTGTTTCACGCTAGTAGGTCTTGGCCAATCCCTTATTACGGTTACTTTCTCGGGATCCGGTGCTACTCCTTCTGAACTTACAACGTGTCCCAGGTATTGTACCTTTGGCTTTAGAAGGTGACATTTTGATGGCTTGATCTTCATACCATACCGGGATAAGGCTTCGAACACTTCTGCCAGATCTTGTAGATGTTGTTCGTAAGTCTTTGAGTAGACTATTACATCATCTAGGTACAGAAGGACGGCTTCAAAGTTCTTGTGTCCGAGACAGCATTCCATCAATCGCTGAAAGGTACCGGGTGCGTTGCAGAGTCCGAACGGCATACAATTAAATTCACAGAGACCCATTGGTGTGGTAAATGCTGTCCTCTCTTTATCTTCCTCAGCCACAGGGACTTGCCAATACCCACTTGTTAAGTCTAAGGTGGAAAAATAGTTAGCAGATCTTAAAGCAGCTAATGACTCTTCAATTCTAGGTAAGGGGTAGGCGTCTTTATGGGTAATGTGATTAATCTGCCGGTAGTCTACGCACATTCTCATGGTTCCGTCTTTCTTTTTAACTATTACCAGAGGGGCTGCCCAGGGCTACAACTGTCTCTAATTACCCCGGCCTGTTTCATCTCCCTCAACATGTCTTTAGCACATTGATAATGAGCGGGCGGTATGGGTCTATATCTCTCTTTTATTGGTGGGTGGTTACCGGTAGGAATTGTATGTTCTACCCCTTTAATCTGTCCGAAGTCTAATGGGTGTTTACTGAAGACCCGTTCATATTCTTCTACTAGTCGGTACACCCCTTGTTTTTGGTGGGTAGGTGTTGAATCTGTACCTATATGCAGCTGCTGACACCAATCTTCTAATTCTCCACTTGAACCATTGTCGTCCGCCTGACATGACGGATTCAAGGGCCCAATGGCTGTGATGGCATTGTTGTCAACAGTGTATAGCTTGGCCATTGTAGCGTACCTTGGTAAAGTGACCTCTTCCTCTCCACAATTCAAAAGACGTATGGGCACTCTTCCCCTGTGTACCTCGACTATTCCTCTAGCCGTTAATATTGTGGGTCTACTATCAGTGTACACAGGCTCTACCAAGGCTTGGTAATCTCGTCCTTTAATACCAATGGCTGCTCTACACCATACCAGCATTTCAGTTTTTGGAGGTATTACTATAGGAGTTGGGTCACTTACCCTCACACTGCCGATTTCTCCACCTGCAACCTCTACTTGTTGCTTCAGCACCAATGCTTTTATCTCTCTCCGGAGAATTCTCTGCTGGCAGGATTGGGCAGTTTCCGCAAATTGCTGTAAAATAGTAATAACCTCGGAAAAACAATTTTCTAAAACATTCATACCTACCAATACAAAAGGTTCCCGTCGGTTAACATCAACAATTATGATACCCTGATTTTTTAATTCTGCTCTACCAATCTTTATGGTCATCTCTCTAAATCCTACTTGCGGTACCAATTTTCCATTACTTGCATATATACTTAGCTCAACATTAGATGGTCTTTTATCAATGTCTGAATCTGCCCAGTACCTCTTATAAAGGATATGTGGTATAGATGAAATCTGGGAACCAGTGTCCAACAAGGCATTGAGGGGAATACCGTCCAGCACGATGGGGATAATAGGACGTCCTCCGACATACTTGTCGTGCCAGGATGTTGGGCCTTGAAAGTTCACTCCTGCGAAGCGGCCCGCATTCCCAGGGGATCCTTGTTTAAATCACAATTGCGGGCGATGTGGCCTGGCTTCCGGCAACGGCGGCAAATAGGCTGTCCATCCGGCTGGTAACGGTCGTTGGGTCGTCCTCTCCACGCTGGGTTTCTCTGGGGTCTCATCCAGGGAATATCCTCTCTGCGGTTCGCCAACTCCATCTTGGATGTAGTCTGTGATTCTCTCATTTCCTGCATGGTTTTAGCCATTGAGGTGACAATGTCTGTTAGAGAGTCAAGCTTTTGCTGGAAAGCATCATTAACACTGGCCTCCAGGGGCTTAACTGATGTCACTGGCACTCTCTGTTGTTGAGGGGTTTCTGTAATGGATTGCTCAGGATCCTGATCCCAAAGTGCCTCTGCCTGCTGGAGACGAATAGCGCTCTCCTTTAACTGGGCAAATGTCACCTCAGGGTCCTTGAAAGTCAGCATACTCGCATGCCCTCGATGAGAAGGGGTTAATAGTCCCTCAATGAATTGATCTTTTAGCAATTTATCAGCGCCAGTGTTAAACATAGGTTCTGCCAGTGTAAGCGCTTTAAGGGCCTCCTGTAAATTCAGGGCAAAGTCTCTCACACTCTCATTGGCCTTTTGTTTGCAATTGAAGAATTTGGTCTTTGCTTTGCTACCAGCAGTAGTTTCAAATACTGCCTTTAATCCAGCTAGAATATGCTCAGCAGTGTCTTTTAGATCAGCGGACCATGCTGTGACTTCTCGCTTGGCATTACCACTTAACTGTGCCATCAGCAAACCGACACGCTGAGCTTCTGCCATTGGAAACATGTTTAAATAGGCCAGCAGTTTTTCTTTAAAATCATCAAAAGTATTAGGCTTACCTTCATACACTGGAAGCCATGGAGCACCTGGGGTATATGGCATCAACATCGGCATAATGGGCGCTGCACCTTGCGCCGCTGTGCTGCCGAGCGCGCTGTTTTGTGCTTCAGCTGCATTTGTGTCGCCGAGTGTTTCGGCGTCTCCGTGCTGCGACATGTTGCGCCCCCTTAGTTAATCCGGACCCTTCCGGTCCTCTGCTTTCGTCGGGATGGCGTATAATCGTTCCGCTGTGCAGCAGGATTGGTTTTCCCCTTTTGCCGACGTCAGAGCTCTCAGCTTGGTGCCGCCCACAAAGACACGCCCCCTGCTGCTCCCGCTCACCGCGAGCTCAGTAATGGCGGAATCTGAAATTTTTTTAGTCAGATCAGAGCTCAGGGCTATGACACAGTTCAAATAGCAGTCTCGTGCTGTGGCAGTTATGAGGTAATTAGTGATGATGCAATTTTACCTCAGAGGCTGGCGGCCATTTTGTTTCAATGTTAGTCAATGGGGAAAAGTCTATTTCAATGGTTTCCAATGGGAAAATCACCTTTTGATAAAAAAGTCAATTTTTCTCGGATTTTCTCACAATTTTCGGCATTAATCACGGCACACAGTACCTGATTTAACCAGGCACGGTGAATCCTGTTCGTGACGCCAAAGAGAGATGTGCCGCCCAGCTTAGGGGACCGGGATACCCGGCGCAGGGTCCCTTTCCTTGGGGAGTCACTGGTGGCTGGACCCAGGCCGTGGCCCCAGGCTGGCACACTCCTAAAAGGGGGTATTTACAGGGGATTTAGAAGTTTATATAGTTTATAAAGTTTGTAGATGTTATTGTCGTGACGCCACCCAGAATAATGTGGCTATATATGGCCACCGCTGCCTTGTACTGGCCAGGGGATGATGGTGAGAGGCAGCTGAGATGGTATAGCCCTTTTCCGGGTAGGGCTGTAGGGTCCCCTGGACAGGTGATGTTAAAGTTAATGATGGATGAAGATGGAAGTATGGTGAGGAGATGTTAAGGGCACAGACACTTACTTGATTCACAGCAAATCCTCTCAGCGGTGATGGTCCCAATCCTGGATAGATGGTAACTGTTAAATCAGAGGCTGAGGCACAGATGAGGTTTAACTGGTTTACTTTCAACCAAACTATAATACAACAAGTCCCGTCTCCGGAGTCTGCAATAGGGGTTCAGTTGCTCAGGCCCCACCGGGTCCTTTACCTCCTGCTTGCGCTGTCTATGTGGCCCTGCTGCCGTGTGTGAACTCGCTGCTGGCCCAAATCTGTCCTCTCTGGGTCCCACTCAACAGGCAACTTGAGTCCTTTGTCTCTCTCTGCTTACCCCCTCCGGGAGTACTGCTGAACTCTTAGTATGTTGCTGTGTCTGGCCCTGTGAAGCTTGTTGTTACCTCACGTTTTTCCGGTTGCTGTATTGTATATAACTAATGCAGCCACGGATCCGGTATCCGTATCTGCGCTTTTTATCTAGGGTAGATAATGATGCTACCCGATTCTGAAAGTGTTCCTCTTATCAGTTTTCTCCTCCTCAGACCGATGGCTTGGCCCTGGAAATTGTCAGCCAGTCCTCAGGAACTCAATGCAGCTCCTGTCACTCTGAGCTCATGGCTCCAACTGTCTGAAAATTTACCTCAAACCAGTGTTTTATCTCTAGGGAAGTCTCTGGTGTCTCTGGAGCTCCCCCTACTGGCCAAAGGTGGTAGTGCAGTGGCATGGCTTTCTAAGTGAGTGCAACTATTATGATCTTATACTGTGGCTAATACCCGCAGGGGCGCCACAATTGCATCTGCCCAAACCTTCTTACCAAAATCTATTTAGGGTAGTACCCCTGTTTGGCTAGGTAGCTGTGGTCCAGTGTTCTGTTGAAATCTACCGCCACACAATGCAGAAAACCCATTGTTTGCATCTGCCCAAACCTACTTACCAAAATCTATTTAGGGTAGTACCACTGTTTTGCCACTCAGCTCTGCTAGTTTTACACCCATAGTTTTTGTGCCAACAACTACAGAGTTGCCAATTAGTTACCCTAAAATATGAGTGGTTAAAGGTCTGCTGATGGTGGCAAGCAGGGGCGTAACTAGAACTGGCAGGGCCCCATAGCAAACTTTTGAACGGGGCCCCCTCCAAGACACGCCCCCAATGACACGCCCCCTTCAAGACACACCCCCTTACTGAATCGGTGTTAACAGTCTGACGCCACCCAGTTTACCGTATATACTCGTGTATAAGCCGACCCTCCCTACTTTTGCCCCCAAAACCTGGGAAAACCTATTGACTCGTGTATAAGCCGAGGGTGGACCCCAGCATAGGTATACAGCCCCCAGCAGTGTGGTATACAGGCCTCCCCAGTGGTAGTATACAGCAGCCTCCCCAGTGGTAGTATACAGCAGCCTCCCCAGTGGTATATACAGGCCCCAGCAGTATATACAGCAGCCCCAGTGGTATGCAGCAGCCTCCCCAGTGGTATATACAGGCCCCAGCAGTATATACAGTAGCCCCAGTGGTATACAGCAGCCTCCACAGTGGTATATACAGCAGCCCCAGTGGTATACAGCAGCCTCCCCAGTGGTATATACAGCAGCCCCAGTAGTATACAGCAGCCTCCCCAGTGGTATATACAGCAGCCCCATTGGTATACAGCAGCCTCCCCAGCAGTATGTACAGTAGCCCCAGTGGTATACAGAAGCCTCCCCAGTGGTATACAGCAGCCTCCCCAGTGGTATATACAGGCCCCAGCAGTATATACAGCAGCCCCAGTGGTATGCAGCAGCCTCCCCAGTGGTGTATACAGGCCCCAGCAGTATATACAGTAGCCCCAGTGGTATACGGCAGCCTCCCCAGCAGTATATACAGCAGCCCCAGTGGTATACAGCAGCCTCCCCAGTGGTATATACAGGCCCCAGCAGTATATACAGCAGCCCCAGTGGTATACAGCAGCCTCCCCAGTGGTATATACAGGCCCCAGCAGTATATACAGTAGCCCCAGTGGTATACAGCAGCCTCCCCAGTGGTATATACAGCAGCCCCAGTGGTATACAGCAGCCTCCCCAGTGGTATATACAGCAGCCCCAGTGGTATACAGCAGCCTCCCCAGTGGTATATACAGCAGCCCCAGTGGTATACAGCAGCCTCCCCAGTGGTATATACAGCAGCCCCAGTGGTATACATCAGCCTCCCCAGTGGGTATATACAGGGCCCCAGTGGGTATATACAGGCCCCCAGTGGGTACATACAGGGCCCCAGTGTGTATATACAGGCTCTCCAGTGGGTATATACAGCCCCCCAGTGGGTACATACAGGGCCCCAGTGGGTATATACAGGCCCCCAGTGTGTATATACAGGCCCTCAGTGGGTATACACAGGCCCCCAGTGGGTACATACAGGGCCCCAGTGGGTATATACAGGCCCCCAGTGTGTATATACAGGCCCCCAGTGGGTATATACAGGCACCCCACTCCTCCCTTTCTGCTGCACACGTCACCTGTAAAGGAATACATCATACTTACTTATCCCTGCCGGCTGCCGCTGTCGCCGCTCTGCACCGCGCTCCTGCTTCATCCGGCTTCTTCCTGGTTGTGACCTGCGGGCGCAGGCAATGACATCACAACCAGGAAGAAGCCGGATGAAGCCGGAGCGCGGTGCAGAGCGGCGACAGCGGCGGCCGGCAGGGATAAGTAAGTATGATGTATTCCTTTACAGGTGATGTGTGCAGCAGAAAGGGAGGAGTGGGGGGCCTGTATATACCCACTGAGGGCCTGTAGCTGACCGGATAGCAGCGTAGCGGCGCTGGGTCCGGGCCCCCCACAAGCGCCGGGCCCCAAAGCGACCGCTACGTCTGCTATTCCGGTAGTTACGCCCCTGGTGGCAAGGGGAATAGGCGTGTTGCAAAGGGTTAAAATGTTTGTGTCCGTGGGGTAGGTGCTAAAGTAACAAAAACATCTGCTGAACAAATACCATCTTCAAGCCAAACTAAAATGTCTACTTCTTTTCGTGGATGATCTGCTATCATCCCTTTCTTACATAGCAGAGCATTGCTAAAACTTGTAGATGATGCCCAGAGAACAGGTGCTGTAATGGATATTAAGCGCTCCATCAAGTGGGTTCTCCTGCACCTCGACCTCAACATCACAAACCATCCAGTCCTCAGATGTGTCAGCCCAATCACACTTGCTTCCTCACAGCTCAAAAGTCACCAACTGCCCTACTGACTATGGGTTAACACAAATGGATGGGTCTGCAGAGCTGTTTGCTCATAGTATAGCCTGGGAATCAGAGGTCTGCTCCAAAGCTTCAGTGAGTCAAGATGAGGAAATTATCTGCATCGATGCCCAGAATCTTTTGGGAGTCGTATCCAGGCCCAGATGAAGAAGGGTCAGAGCATAATGTAGACCCTCATTCCCAAACTGTAACTCCTATTGGTGGAGACAATGAGGCAGGTGATGAGGAGACTCAGATACCTGATTGGAATGACAACTTGACTTTGCGCTCCGGGCAGGACGAGGTTGGCTCTGAGGAGGACGAGTGTGAGAACACACAGGGTGATGATAAGGTTGTGGATCCCACTTACTGACAACCCACAGGCAGGCAGTTGATGAGCTCAGCAGAGGAGGTGGAAGAGGATGCTAGTGTCGAGGTTAGGTTGCAGCTTCCTTGACAGAGACAGAGTCCTGGAAGCACATCAACAACTTCATCCTCAGTCACAACTCTTCCCCTGTGCCGAAGCTGTGGTGGCTCTGCAGGTCACATGGGCGCTAAGCTTCGCCTAGCCTGGGCCTTTTTTCAGATTGCAAAGAATGACCCAACTCATGTTATCTGCAGAATTTGTAAACAAAATCTAAGTAGAGGCCAAAAAATCATCTGTAACTCAGACTTTCGGCCACAGAACTTCCACCTCTTTACCCGCAACAGCCAGTGTGATAGACACGTTGTCAGATGTTTTGGAAGTGGAAACACCTGCTGGTGTTGATCGCTGTCAGACATCAAGAGCACCACTTTTTTATAAATGTGATTTAATATGTCTGCCTGAACCTCCCTCGCAGTCCAACATTTTTTCTGGTACACCCTACTCAACCCTGTCTCAGCACAGCAGCCAGAACTCAGTCCCTCAGATGTGGACAAGTAAAAGACCAACTTATGCTACCCATGCCAAAGCGAAGAGGTTTTACTTCAACATCTGCAAGCTGTTGGCTACGGAAATGCTGCTATTCTGTCTGGTGGATACAGAGGATTTTTGAGACCTTATGGCCGTCGCAGTGCCCCATTACCAGATGCCCAGTCGCTATTACTTCTCAAAGAAAACTGTGCATGCGCTACACCAGCATATTGCACACAACATAACCACTTCCTTGAGAAACTCTGTGTGTGACAGAGTGCATTTCATCACAGACACCTGGATGAGTAAGCATGGAAAGGAGCGTTATACTGTATGTTGCTGACTGGGCACTGAGTGACTATGGTGACAGCAGGAGAAGTGGCTCCTGTACAAGTCTTGCCATCCCCATAGGTTGTGTATCAAACCTCTGTATGTAGAAATTCCTTCACTGCTTCTCCTCCACCACCTCTTTTAGGTCCTCCACCTGCACCCAAATCCTGTCTGGTAATGTGACACGCGTTCAAACTGCGCAGAAGGAATCCAGCACACCTCCTTACTATGCTAGCAGCAGGACTCAACGCCATCAGGCGGTGCTTATGTTAAAATGTCTGGGAAATGTGAGTCACACAGCTGAGGTGTTATGGTCAGCTCTGGAGATCGAGTTTAATCAATGGTTATCTCCAATGAACCTGCAGCCAGGGAAGGCCATGAGCGATAATGCTGCAAACCTGGGTGCGGCCCTTCGCCAGGGCAAGGTGACACATGTGCCTTGCATGGCTCATGTCTTGAACCTGGTTGTTCAACAATTTCTAGCCCACTATCCCAGCCTAGATGCTCTTTTGTACAGGGTACGGTCACTGTGTGCTCACTTCCGTCTTTCGTATCCTGCACCTCAATGACTTGCATTCCTACAGAAGTCTTTCGGCCTGCTGGTTCACTGCCTGAAATGCGATGTGCCGACACAATTGAATTCCACTCTGCACATGTTGCAGCAACTGTGGCACAACAACGAGCCCAGGTGCAGTATGATATGACGTATAGCCTGGGCCAATGCGATCCAGAGGTGGGGCACGCTGCTGGAATGGTCTCAGATAAAGGATGTCTGCACCCTTCTGCAGAGTTTTCAAATGGCTACTAAGATGTTTAGAGCTGATGATGCTATTATCAGCATGACAATTCCAGTTATCTACATGCTGGAGCACACTTTAACCAGTATTCAGAGTCAGGTGGTGTGCCAAGAGGAAGGGGAGGAAAAAGAGGAGGAGGCGTATGCAAAAGGGATAACAAGATCTCAAAGATCCAGAAGGTTGGCAGCACCAAGGCGGCTAGGAGAGGGAACAACAAGAGCGCATGGTAGCAGCCAAACTGTTGATGAAAGTGCAGGAGCCGAGGAAGAAATGGAGGATGAACAGGCGATGGACATGGAAGTCTCAGCAGATGAGGGCGATCTGGATCACATTTCTGCTGTGTGAGGTTGGGGGGAGAGGAGAGGGCAGAGGAAGCAAGCATAAATGTAACCCCACCGCCTCCAACACAACAAGGACTTGGGTCTCCTGGATGCGCAAGACACATGAGTGCCTGCTTGCTGAACTACCTGCAACATGATCCTCGGATTGTTAGAATTCGAAGTAATGCCAACTACTGGGTTGCCACACTGTTAGATCCCTGGTACAAGAGTAAATTTGGCCAAATGCTTCCTGCCCTGGAAAGGGATGCACACATGCAAGAGTATCATCAGAAGCATTTAGACAATCTTAGTACTGCTTTTTCCCAAAACACCAGTGGTGCACATAGTGAATTATCGCAGTTCTACCTTTCCAACACGGGGAACGTCGAGTTGTCATCACTCAAACGTTAACGGTAACAGTGTATCTGGTAACAGTAATTTTGTAGAATCATTTCACCTTTTTTTTAGACCATCCTTTGTAACGCCAGAAGAGAGAACACGTCTGATACATAGTGAATGCCTAGAGAGGATGATACAGGAGTATCTGCAGCTGGATATCGATGCCATGACTGTGGAACTGGACCCTTGTGCATTTTGGGCTTCAAAACTGAAAAAATGGCCTGAGCTCGCCACTCATGCATTGGAGATTTTTTTGTGCTCCGCAGCCAGCGTTCTCTCTGAACGTGTCTTCAGCACTGCTGGTGGTGTGCTGACGGATAAGCACATGCAGCTGTCCAGTGACAGTGTAGACAGACTAACGTTTATCAAGATGAACAAGTCATGGATCCTCAAGGACTTTTGTACCCCAATGTCAGCCTGGGGAGACTAAATGCATGTGTACTTTTCAATGTGCTGCATTAGGCTGTGTGCCCACATAGTGGTTTAGTGACGTTCAAATCGTCAGTAAACTGCTGGAAAATTCAAGGAGCCTAGAGTTCTGAGCTCAGAAGTCACCAGCAGTTTTCCAGCGGTTTCTCAGCGGTTTCCCAGCGGTTTTTTTAGCGTGTGCACAGCGGTTTTCAGTCGGTTTTTCCAGCGTTTTTTCCGGCGGTTTTTCTATGGAGGATTTTGTCCATGGAAACGCTCAAAAACTGCTGAGAAGAATTGACATGCTGTATGCTGCTAAACCGCTGGGAAACCGCCCAACCGCTGGTGGATCCGCTCACATAAACCCACTATGTGTGCACAGCGTTTTCTAAATTACATAGGGTTACTTGTAAGTCCTAAAGCTGCTAAGGATTTACATAAATTTAAATAAAACCTATGCTAAACCGCCGGCTGTTTTCGCTGCTAAACCGACACTAAACCACTATGTGGGCACACACCCTTAAACTCCTCATGTCAATATTTTAACTCTCATTTTTGAAAAATGGAGACTGTTGTTGGGGTCTCCTTGCTGTTTGTTGCTTGACTTGAGTAGTTCTCTCTGAGCTCAATACCTATCCCTGACACTCCTGCCCCTGTTTCTGAATATGAGCGCTTGTATGAGCTTTGCGTTTATCCGGCCTACTAGGCCTATACAGGTCACTGACCTATCTGACTAGTTTTTGCAGTAATACTCCACAAAACCTATAGTTGTTCCCCTTTGTATGGCGGGGCATAACATTGATGGGAGTGCTTACATGAGCTTTGAGTTAATCCTTTCCACTAGGCCTAAACAGGTCACTGACCTAACTGAATAGTTTTTCCAGTAATACTCCTCGAAACTTATAGTTGTTCCACCTGTGGGTGGAGGGGCATAACATTGATGGGAGCCCTTGCAAGAGCTTTGAGGGTATCCTACCCATTAGGCCTAAACAGGTCACTGATAAACCTCTCTATTATTTCCTTTCATGTTCCACTAAAACGTATGGTTGTCCCACTTTTTTGTGGCATAATATTGATTGGGGTTCTTGTATGAGCTTTAAGTTTATCCGGCCCATTAGGCCTAAAAAGGTCACCGACCTACCTGAATTATTTTTTCTGTAATACTCTACAAAATGTATAGTTGTCCCACCTGTGTGTGTGGCAGGGTATAGCTTTGTCTGGAGCACTTGCATGAGCTTTGAGGGTATCCGGCCCACTAGGCCTATAAAGGTCACTGACCTACCTCTCTAGTTTTTCCTGTAATACTCCACAAAACGTATAGTTGCTGAGCAATGTTTAACCTTGAAATGCTAGGCCAGGTCCTGTTACACACACCCTGTGCCATTCATACAGGCTGGGCCATTCAGCAACTTTTGGTTTGGGACAATTGATGCCATTTTGCTGTGGTCTGACCCTTTGGGAAGAGTGAGAATAGTAATGGGGCTACATTACTCGTCAAAACGAAATCTGACAGGTGCCACACCCTTATCAAAGTGTATCAAACACGCCCCTTTTATATGAAGTTGATATCAAATTGCTATAAAAGAGTTATGTTTGATATACTTTTATATCAATTTGATATCCATTTGATATAAAAGATGTTGTATCATAGGACAAATTATTTATATGTCCAATTATTTTCTCTTTTATAGGCTTTTTAATAAAGTAGAATAAAAGGATCGTGATTGAATCACTTTTATATCATTCGCTATAGGCATGATATAAAATGATGTGTTTAATACACTTTTATATGTTCAATAATGATTCCCTGTTATAGTCTTTTTATACTTTAACTAGAGTATGGCCCGATGCTATTGCATCGGGACGCAGGTGTGTGTGGCGGCGGTGAAGCGTCAGATGTTCCCCCTCTCTTTCTTTTGATCTCCCCTTTCCCTCCTCCTCCCCCGTTCTTCCCTCTCCTCCCTGATCTCCCCTCTCCCCCCTGATCTTCCCTCTCTCCTTCCCCCTCATCTCCCCTCTCCCTCCCATGACCTCCCCCCTCCTCTCTCCCCTGATCTCCACTCTCCTCTCTCCTATGTCCCCCTGCTCTCCCCTCTTCCCTATGATCTCCACCCTCGGGCTGTCAGGGCTGGCGACATTCAAGATGGCGGCCGGAAAGTCTCGCGAGGCGAGACTTTCCGGCCGCCATCTTGCATGTCGCCGCTCCGGACAGGGCGAAACCAAGATGGCGGGCAGGAAGTCTCGCGAGATTTCCCGTCCGCCATCTTGGTTTCGCCCTGTCCGGAGCGGCGACATGCAAGATGGCGGGCAGGAAGTCGGAGGCGTCGCGGAGAAGAGAACGGGTGCGATCGGATGGCCAGCGCGGGTGTACGGAGGGGTGGCAAGTATGATGTGAGCGTGGGGAGCAGAGCACAGGAGCGTGGTGGGCAGAGCTCCGGGTTCAGATCGGTAGTGGGCAGTGGCATAGCAACTGTTTGTGGAGCCCGGGGCGGTCGAAAAATTTGCTGCAGCTGCAGCCCCTAAGTATTGGGCCAAATGGCCACTCACCTCCTGAACTCTCCATCCTTCTGCACTCCCCATCCTCCTGCACTCCCCATCCTCCATCCTCCTGAACTCTCCATCCTCCTGCACTCTCCATCCTCCATCCTCCTGCACTCTCCATCCTCCTTTACTCTCCATCCTCCATATTCATGCACTCCCCATCCTCCTGCACTCTCCATCCTCCTGCACTCCCCATCCTCCATCCTCTTGCACTCCCCATCCTCCTGCGCTCTCCATCGTCCTGCGCTCCCCATCCTCCTGTGTTCTGCATCCTCCATCCTCCTGCGCTCTCCATCCTGCTGCTCCCTCCATCCTCCAGCGCTCTCCATCCTCCTGCGCTCTCCATCCTCCTGCATTCCCCATCCACCATCCTCCAGCACCCTCCATCCTCCAGCACCCTCCATCCTCCAACACTCTCCATCCTCCATCTTTCTGCACTCCCCATCTTCCTGCTCTCCCCGTCCTCCATCCTCCTGCACTCCCCATCCTCCATCCTCCTGAACTCTCCATCCTCCTGCACTCTCCATCCTCCATTCTCCTGCACTCTCCATCCTCCTGTACTCTCCATCCTCCATATTCATGCACTCCCCATCCTCCTGCACTCTCCATCCTCCTGCACTCCCCATCCTCCATCCTCTTGCACTCCCCATCCTCCTGCGCTCTACATCGTCCTGCGCTCCCCATCCTCCTGTGTTCTGCATCCTCCATCCTCCTGCGCTCTCCATCCTGCTGCACTCCCCATCCTCCATCCTCTTGCACTCCCCATCCTCCTGCACTCTCCATACTCCTGCACTCTCCATACTCCTGCACTCTCAATACTTCTGCACTCTCCATACTCCTGCACTCCCCATCCTCCTGCACTCCCCATCTGCCTGCGCTCCCCATCCTCCTGCGCTGCCCATCCTCCTGCGCTCTGCATCCTCCAACCTCCTGCGCCCTCCATCCTCCTGCACTCCCCATCCACCATCCTCCAGCACCCTCCATCCTCCAGCACCCTCCATCCTTCTGCATGCTCCATCCTCCATCCTCCTGCACTCTCCATCCTCCTGCACTGTCCATCCTCCTGCACTCTCCATCCTCCTGCACTCCCCACCCTCCATCCTCTTGCACTCCCCATCCTCCTGCACACTCCATCCTCCTGCACTCCACATCCACCATCCTCCAGCACCCTCCATCCTCCAGCACCCTCCATCCTTCTGCATGCTCCATCTTCCATCCTCCTGCGCTCTCCATCCTCCATCCTCCTGCACTGTCCATCGTCCTGCACTCTCCATCCTCCTGCACTCTCCATCCTCCTGCACTCTCCATCCTCCTGCACTCCCCACCCTCCATCCTCTTGCACTCCCCATCCTCCTGCACACTCCATCCTCCTGCACTCCACATCCACCATCCTCCAGCACCCTCCATCCTCCAGCACCCTCCATCCTTCTGCATGCTCCATCCTCCATCCTCCTGCGCTCTCCATCCTCCATCCTTCTGCACTGTCCATCCTCCTGCACTCTCCATCATCCTGCACTCTCCATCATCCTGCACTCTCCATCGTCCTGCACTCTCCATCGTCCTGCACTCCCCATCCTCCTGCACTCCCCATCCTCCTGCACTCCCAATCATCCTGCGCTCCCTATCCTCCTGCGCTCTGCATCCTCCATCCTCCTGCGCCCTCCATCCTCCTGCACTCCCCATCCTCCATCCTCCAGCACCCTCCATCCTTCTGCATGCTCCATCCTCCATCCTCCTGCACTGTCCATCGTCCTACACTCTCCATCCTCCTGCACTCTCCATCCTCCTGCACTCTCCATCCTCCTGCACTCCCCATCCTCCATCCTCTTGCACTCCCCATCCTCCTGCACACTCCATCCTCCTGCACTCCACATCCAGCACCCTTCATTCTCCAGCACCCTCCATCCTTCTGCATGCTCCATCCTCCATCCTCCTGCACTGTCCATCCTCCTGCACTTTCCATCCTCCTGCACTCTCCATCCTCCTGCACTCTCCATCCTCCTGCACTCTCCATCCTCCTGCACTCCCATCCTCCTGCACTTCCCATCCTCCATCCTCTTGCACTCCCCATCCTCCTGCACACTCCATCCTCCTGCACTCCTCATCCACCATTTTCCAGCACCCTCCATCCTCCAGCACCCTTCATCCTTCTGCATGCTCCATCCTCCATCCTCCTGCACTCTCCATCCTCCATCCTCCTGCACTGTCCATCCTCCATCCTCCTGCACTGTCCATCCTCCTGCACTCTCCATCCTCCTGCACTCCCCATCCTCCATCCTCTTGCACTCCCCATCCTCCTGCACTCCCCGGCCTCCTGCACTCCCCATCCTCCTGCACTCTCCATCCTCCGGTGCTCTCCATCCTCCTGCATTCACCATCCTCTAGCACCCTCTATCCTCCAGCACCCTCCATCCTCCTGCATGCTCCATCCTCCATCCTCCTGCACCCTCCATCCTACATCCTCCTGCGCTCTCCATCCTCTATCCTCCTGCACTCTCTATCCTTCTGCACTCTCCATCCTCTATCCCCTGCAGTTTCCATCCTCTATCCCCTGCAGTTGGCATCCTCTATCCCCTCCAATTTGCATCCTCTGTCCCCTGCAGTTTCCATCCTCTATCCCCTGCAGTTTGCATCCTCTATCCCCTGCAGTTTGCATCCTCTATCCCCTGCAGTTTGCATCCTCTATCCCCTGCAGTTTGTATCCTCTATCCCCTGCAGTTTCCATCCTCTATTCCCTGCCGTTTCCATCCTCCACCCTCCCTGTATCCTTCATCTCCTGTACAGCCTGCTGCCCTCTGCACCCCTCTGTCACACACCTCTTGTACACTTGTTTATTTGGTCCCACCTTCGCTCCAGCTTCTTGTATGATATTTTGCTCCTTCACGCTGGGTATACTCCATGGCTTCGCCCACCCTGGTCACATGCCTGTGACATCATCGCAGGTCCTGCTGCTCCATATTGTCTCTTCTGCTGGGCAGGCTAATACGGCCCTGATGCTGAGGTGAGTCACCTGCAGGCTGCTGCCGCCCTCCCCCCCCCCCCACGCCACGCCACGCCACTGGTAGTGGGACAGTCCCCACTACCAGCAAAGGGTGGCGGCCATGTTGGTTAGGTTCTAAGCCAGCTTCTGTAGGATGTGACGTCATAAACGTTACATAGTGATGGAAGCTGGCTTAGGGAAATTATTATATAGGATTAGCATTGATTCATTGGGCATATTATTTATATGGCCAATTTTTTTCACAGTTAATAAAAGTGTGCAAGGATACATTTTATTCGATTTGTAAATAAAAAAAGAGATGCCATTTTTATAAAAATATAATGATTATTGAACAGCAATGAAATACATTTTATAAAGCATTACATTTGGCATTTACACTGTCATTTCATTATCACACAGGGCTGCAGTTAATCAAATCAATATAAATAATATGTATATATATAAATATATATCATATATATACATTTAATACAGGTCAATATAAAGTGTTACAAAAAGAAATCAAATACATTTTTATAAAGCATTACATTTTACATTTTCACGATCATTTTAGAAGTTCAATCAATTACATTTTAGACTCACGGTTTTGAAGATATTCGGGCCAGCACTCTTTCCCAGCGTGACACCTCCTCCTCCGGAGGTCTTTCGCTGCAGCCACAGCAGTCCACGGCTCGCACGGCCGAATGGGGTGGTGAGGATGTTTTCCCTGCTAATCCGCGGCCGACCGTGCCGGTGCTCACTTCCAGTGCCGCTCATTAGACACATGAATATTCAGGAAACAGAAAAAAGCCGCACACATGACTTATCAGGACTTATTATTGCAGGATTGTACCCGCTGAAGCGCCATTAGTGGCACGAAACGCCGTTGTACCACCACCCCCCGTCCTCCCACCTGCTACCCACACCCTGCTTTGTACACCTGGGCACAATAAAACCGCTGATCTGAATTGATAAGTCCTGTGTGCGGCTCCTTTCTGTTTCCTGGATCAATTACATTTTATTTATCACACTGTCCTGCAGTTAATCAAATCAATATACCGTATATACTCGTGTATAAGCCGACCCGTGTATAAGCCGACCCCCCTACTTTTGCCCCCAAAACCTGGGAAAATCTATTGACTCGCGTATAAGCCGAGGGTGGACTCCAGCACAGGTATACAACCCCCAGCAGTGAGGTATACAGCAGCCTCCCCAGTGGTAGTATACAGCAGCCTCCCCAGTGGTAGTATACAGCAGCAGCCCCAGTGGTAGTATACAGCAGCCCCAGAGGTATATGCAGCCCCAGAGGTATATGCAGCCCCAGAGGTGTATACAGCAGCCCCAATATACAGCAGCCCCAGTGGTATTGCAGCCCCAGTGGTATTGCAGCCCCTATATACAGCAGCCCCAGTGGTATTGCAGCCCCTATATACAGCAGCCCCAGTGGTATTGCAGCCCCTATATACAGCAGCCCCAGTGGTATTGCAGCCCCAGTAATGCAGGGCCCCTATATACAGCAGCCCCAGTGGTATTGCAGCCCCAGTGGTATTGCAGCCCCTATATACAGCAGCCCCAGTGGTATTGCAGCCCCAGTAATGCAGGGCCCCTATATACAGCAGTCCCAGTGGTAGTATACAGGCAGCCTCAGTAATGCAGGGCCCCCCCCTCATGCTCCGGTCTCCTGTAAAGCAAGTTATACTTATCAGTGCCCGCTGCCGTCCGCGCCCGCCGCTGCCGACATCCCGATCCTCCGTCTTCATGCATCTTCTTCCTGTTTCCTGTGCGCGTCGCCGGTAATGACGTCACTGCCTGCGACGCGCACAGAGCAGGAAGAAGATGAATGAAGATGGAGGATCGCATGTCGGCAGCGGCGGGCGCGGACGGCAGCGGGCACTGATAAGTATAACTTGCTTTACAGGTGACCGGAGCATGAGGGGGGGGGCCCTGCATTACTGGGGATGCGGGGGCTGCTGTATACCGCTGTATACAGCAGCCCCCGCACTGACTCGCGTATAAGCCGAGGGGGGTACTTTTCAGCCCAATTTTTGGGTTGAAAAACTCGGCTTATACGCGAGTATATACGGTAAATAATATATATATATATATATAAAGTGTTGCAAATATAAAGTCTTACATAATAATTTAATGCATTACAATTGAACAGAACCAATGTTACATAATGAGCCACACAGATTGTAGTAACGGGAGAGTAGTTTTTTTAGGCATCAGTGGTCCTTGTGTGATACCTAATGGCGAGAAGTGTAAAGAATGGATCGCCCGCGGGGCGGTGGATAGGGTTCGAGGATTAAACGCACCATCAGTCTCATTCATGGGTATTTTTTATTTATATAAATAGGCTCTATTAGTGGAATTATCCACAACTGTGGATGGCATATTTAACTCCGCCATAGCATGCATAAATGTATCCCAGCCCCTTGGTAAATTCGGGCCGGTTAGGGCATGGCTCTGAGTTGTGTTACCGCCAAATCCAGCATATTAGAACTGTACTGTATTACAGTACCTTTGAAAATAAACTCACTTTTATCATTCCACGATGTAATATGTGTGTTTTGCAACAGCTTGTTTAGTAGAAGTTCAGCATTCTTTTTATATCGTGGATTTACATGAATTACAATTTCATTGACAGTGGGACTTTTATCAATGTATGAATTTGATAATTGTTGGTGATCAGATTCTGGAGTGTTAATGATCTTTAAAGTTGATAGTTCCTTTGCATCTTGTTTAGCATGAACCAAGTATCTCTGTAGTATATCATTATATTTTTTAATTTTCACGTCGTCCAGTATGTCACGACGTTGTAAAATCTCACTGATTTCACCATCAAGATGTTGGATAACGCTTAGGTGTATGTTGTCTGTAATAGGGGGCCGAAGTTTGATTAGCTCCTGCTTGGGAACAAGATACATTTTTTCGGTATGTTCCATTATTTGCTGGTAAGCAGACTTATTATTATCGGGATGGCAAAGCCTAAAAGAGGACCTATAAATCCACGAGTCTGCTTTAGTAGCTGCTACTTTTTCTTCATGCTGTTAAATTTATTACTCACAGTTTTTATAGCTTTTTGACACTTTTTTAGTATATTTTTGTCTCTCTTTCAGAGGGATTCACCCTTTTTAGATGGTTAATGCAATCTCCCCTATAGCTGTAATTAAATCATGACTCACATTGCACAAAATAGATTTTCAGATAGAAGGTGGGGCCTTCACCAGTGTTTTTAAAAGCTCCCAGTTACGCCGTATTCTCTCCGACATCTTTACAACACTATGGTCACAGTGTAGAATGTCTGATTTTGTGCGAAATTCACTCTTTAAAAGTATTTTTCTTTTGAACATACACAGCGGGTAATGGCGGAGGAAACAGACCCATCCTCAAGCGAAGTTCCTCAGGGGTATGGGCTCTTAAGTCTAGTATCAAATATCCGTAAGGTACACGCATGGCATCCTCAAAAGCTTCTAAGAAAAAACGTGTTTTTCCTGGGTACATTTGTTGCAGTAGTGTTACAATTTGTAATTTATCCCGAGGGTTATTAAAAAGGACAATGTACTTTGTGTTTAAATTTATCGTGCGGCTTTTCTTTCCTTGACAAAATATGTTTTGTACCAGGTAGAAAATGCTGAGATTTCTGTTTTGGACATTCTTGGTAAATGCTTTTTCTATTTTGCAGTTATCACTAGCGTCCTGCATGAGATCATCAACAATAGTCAAATTTACCTTTTCAGGAGGGAATAATTCATCATCTACGAATGTATGCGGCAAACCCTCCACAAATCTGATGAAGGGAAAAGAAAGAGATTTCATCATATAGTTTCTGCCAGCAGTAGTAAAACCATACAATATTAGCAGGTTTATGAGAAAAATTAGTATCAATATTATGTAACAGTTGTTTTACAAAATAACTTTTTCCAGAATTAGATGGGTCTGCTACAATACATGAGAATGGATGTTGCAGACGCGGGTCCATCACGAGTTACAACTAATAGCCAAATGGTACGGTGGTAAAATCTTCTAATAGTCGGCGCTTTGTATAAACACACTTTTGTGTTTTGCATAATGGCCTTGTTTCAATGGACCAGTACTTCTTATTTTTCACAATGTCTGGCTGCACGGCGACAATATGTTTCTGTGTTTCAGAATCAGAATTACGCAGGTAGTCTAGAACAAGATCTTTTAGACTGCTGAAATTAATAGATTGAGCGTTACCGACATTTAATTAATGTTATGCCCTTCACTTTTAAGACAGTTTTACCGGTGTTGAGTTTGTATCTGTAGGTTTTTGGGCAAGCAGATACAAATTCAATGATATAAGTGTCATCAGGTATCTCACTGGTTAATTCCCACAGGTAATCACCTATAGGAGGACTCCACTCACCTTCTCTCTGCACAAAAATAACAAATATATAATCAGAAAGTCCAAAGGACACAAGGGTGATTTTAGAAAAAATACATTATTTATTTAGGATTCTTGACACTACAAGTTTAAAATCCTTACATACAAATAGCAAAGAATTACAAGGGTGAAGGGAGAACCATATGAATATCGACCAAAGGTCGCTTGTATATCAAACAAAGGACAGAGTTGTTACAATATCCGGTGGTGTTACATTAGGGAGGCCAGGTGACCATCTGGTAGGTATGTCATTAGTAAATGGCCCACAGATAGATGTCATATAATGCACTGAAAGAATCATCAAAACTGTACAGGAGAGATTGTAGAAGCATATAAGTCTGTCCTCATCCTTAGATACAATTAATCCCTCTCAGAATTTAGGGGATTAGTGCCAGGAGAAATAACATTTGCCTCCACTTCTCAATTACTAACATCTACCATTATGTACAGGATTCATTCAGATATCTTCTATCACATGTGTGGGAACAGATATCTGGACAAACATCCACTCCAAAGTGCTACGTGCTAATTATAATCAAAAAACCCCACACAGGGAATTACCATAATTGGTGAGGGCGTATGCAGTTCTACAAATAACAGTGTTCAGTGACACTCATGTATCACTATAGTGTCACCACATTATTCTATTATACTCTCACCAATTAGGCTACCCACTGTGAGATCTCCATAGAACGGAGTTCACATTAGAGAATAGTGTCCAGAAGAATCATATGTAAACACAACACATTGTGTATGAAATCATTCAGGGACAATACCACATACCTCCGTAGGTGTTACAATAGGTTACGTCCTGGTCTGCACCTAACCCCTACGCGTTTCGTCAAACAGACTTCCTCTGACTTCCACAGCCGAGCGCAGGAAGTCAGAGCGCGCGCTCGCTTCCCGGCTGTAGCTGATGACGTGTGCACGGGCATGACATCCCGTGCACCAGCCTGGGACGCTGCAAAAAGGGCTGGCCGTTACTGATGTGACGAGCACAGCAGGATGAATGGCAGCTGCAACCAGGCTTTAGCACCATGTAAGTTACGCCCACCCGTCCCTTCGGTATAAAGTTTCAAAAGCATTATCTTAAGTTTTAAAAAGCAGTTTTTTTAGCAAAAAACCTTGCAGCACATGTATGTGCTGCAAGTAGGGAACGATATTATTAGTCCGGGGGGGTCATTGGGGGTGGTTGGTTCCCTTTAATTGTGTGGTGCCCTTCTGTATATTTCCAATCGATTGTGGCTGTTTCATCATCAATAAATTGCAATATTGATACATTGTAATACGGTAAGAAAACATGTTGAAACAGTTCTTCAAGATTGCTAATAATGCTGATATGTGGTAAATTAGATTTCTGTGCAAACTTTCCCAATAAACAATTTAAGAAAAGTTTGGGGATCTGTCTCTTAGCAGTGTTCTCTCCTATATTTTCAGGGTGTAATTGCACCCCTTCTTTTTCAAGAAAGGAATCAATGTACTGTTGATTCTTACTGTCATCAGTGCACCAGCTGGGATAACCTGAAGCCTCCTGCTCCTCCCCAAGATGTAATTTAATGTATCGAGAAAACAGGCAACCACTGGTCGAAAATCCCAAATTTCATAGATGTGGGCTATCCAATACCCTTTTTCTATGGCCATCTCAAGCCCTCACTACACCATGTACCCATCAGAGACCGCTCTTCATCACTATGTGTACATTCCTCTGTCTGTAAATTTACAGCACATGTGTAGCAAAGGGGAAACATTAATTTTTTGTTGAGTTTTACCGGTAGAACAGGAAAAAATAAAATCCCTCGGAGGGTAGACCTTGACTCTATGTAGATTCATTCTTGTTTGTAGTTTTTAGTTTGGTTTCCCCAATATATGACCTTGCAGTGCACCTTGTACATTGTATCATGTATACCACATTGGAAGATGTGCATGACAAGAAATGCATGATCTGCATTTCTTACTGTTATGGGGGAATGTGCCCATCTCTGATAATGATGTGAAGACACTTCAGACAAGGAGATTCCATGAATTGGATGGCTGTTTGTATAAGCAGCCTCCTGGATTGCAAAAAGTGGGAGGATGACAGCAGGATATAGCTTATGGTCACATACAACCCTCACATGAATATCCTAAGGAAAATTAGTAGTGACCTTCAACCCATGTTCCACAGAGACAACATACTGAAAGGCTAGGGTCACACCACCGTTAATCTCCCCCTGCGCTGAAAGCTTAGAAATTTTCTGCTGAAACGCATACCGTTATCGTTATGTCCTTCAGCAGAACACTGCCCATAGCAACCCATTATTTACCGTGACATTGGCAGCACACAGAGCTGCTGGGTGGCCGCTTTTCCTCAGCGCACAGTAAAACATTGCACGCAGCGTTTTCCTGTGCGCTCCTCAAAAGCGGCCGCCCAGCAGCTCTGTGGGCGGCCGCTGGCAAGGTAAATAAAGGGTTGTTATTGGGCAGCATTCTGCTGAAGCACATAACGTTAACGCTATGCACTTCAGCAGAAAATTTCTACGTTTTCCGCACAGGGGGAGTTTAACGGTGGTGTGACCCTAGCCAAAAAAATATTCACAGAACTACATCTCTCCTAGAAACAGCCACCCAACATAAGGAATTTCCTTGTCCGAAATGTCCTCACATCATCCTTAGAAATAGGCACATTCATTTATAAAAGTAAGGCTGGCTTCACACTACGGCTGGGATCCGATCTGTGGTTGTCCGCTTGAGCCAGACAGCCGCGGGCCGGATAAGCAACACAGAACTGGAGGGCTAATTTGCTCTCCGGTATGCAGCTGCACGCAGCTGCCGCCACTGATAGGTCAGAACCGCGGCTTGCGGGGAGAAATTATAAATGTCCTCATCAAAGCTCCTCATCCCACATTGTGGTCAAGTGAGAAGAAGATGGCTAATTATATGCAAGGAAAGACAGTTTGAATACATTTTTGTCATATTTTGTACAGGACTCCACCAGTGGGACAATATGACTTGCGTGCTTCCAAGCATACTGCATGTTTACCATCCTTGACATACCAAACATGACTACATTTTTGGAGATGATACTATATTTCTGTGGTTTCTTAAAGTCAACAATCCTGATGCTTGAAACCACAGATGCAATTATATCTATGGATTGTGTTGACTTCAGATTGTTTTAAGGATGGTATAAAAATACTGGGTTCCATTGTGAAAGTGTTGTCCCTCAAATGAGCTGGAGATTGCTTACATCATGGGCAATTATCTTCACCCGCACAATATTAGCAACTCTTTGTTGACAGGTAAGCACACATAGGAAACATTTGCTTGAGACTGTCAACTCCTTGATAATTAAATTATCTACTCACAGTGGAGATTCTTCCAGTTGTGCAGTGATACTGGACTGCTATTTAATCCATAATAATGTTAATGACCTAACTTTAAAATAGGTCACTACTAGCAGATCAATGTTGTTCTTACACTCAATGTCCTGCTGGTCAGCTGTCTAGATATGGTGGAAATGAAAACCATGAATGGAGCTGAAAACCCAGTTTCGTTTGATATGTAGTGGTTGATGCTGCGAGATGCAGCTTAGCTCCTATTGAATTTAGTAGCAGCTGGGTTGCAGTTCTCAGTAATGGACACTAAACAGTGGACAAAATCATTCACTGTTCACATCGGTTGGGACTGGAGCTAAAAACAACTGATCAATGTTGGCCAAACCCCCACTGATCTAATATTGATGACCTATCCTGCGAATAGGTCCCCAATACCAATAAGATAGACATAACTTTGAAAATGTAAAATATATGTAAAGAAATTGCAGACAACTGCACAAGTTATTCATTCTAAGTACAGTCATTTTATGACTTTCTAAATTACATATCTTTGTTCTGTATCTGATATGTACTTGTTCTTGCAAAATCCTAATAAAAAATCTTGGCTGTTCATAATTTCTGAGAGTTGAAGAGAAATTAACAAAAAGAAGTCTGACAACCCTGTCATATAAATCCAGCTCTATGTTTAAACTGTAAGCTTGAAATAATATAATGTGTTACCCTTTTCCTTTCCAAGAAAATTGTCTGCACTAAAACAACGGTATGGCTAGGGTCACATCTGTGGCAGGGCAATGCAGATCCTGATCCAGATTTGAGCATTAAAAATGCTCAAAACCAGATCAGGAACCGCAGCACATAGGAGCCCATTATAACATCTTTATTACCGCATCCGGATCTGCAGCCTGCGTGAAAAATCATGCAGGCTGCAGTTTTTGGAGCAGTTCTGTGACCCACAATGAGGTAACCGCATTGCTGAGAATGTGTAATCCTGAGAAATGCGGTTACTGTATACTTTGTTTATCCCTGCTGCCGCAGGGATGAACAAAGTGTTAACTGTTTAATAAAGCATTAATTATTAATATTAGTTGTGTGCAACATGTCTCTAGGGGGTGCCCACCCCCCTAGAGACATGCTGCCCACCCCTGTGGGCATGTCAGGGGTTAAAAACCCGTTTACAGTAAGCCGGCTATTGTTGGCTTTGTACAATTTTATTAAGGAAGCCGTGGCTCCACTGACAGCTGCACACATACTATACATAATGTTCGTATAGTATCTGCCGCTGTCCGAGGTCCTGTAGGCATTCACATTACATCTATGGTGGTGTGCTGCCCATAGATCTAATGTAAATGACCACAGGACCTCGGACAGTGGCAGATACAATACATACATTATGCATAGTATGTGTGCAGCTGTCAGGGGAGCCGCGGCTTCATTCAGAAAATTCTACAGAGCCAACAACAGCCGACTTACTGTAAATCAGTTTATAACCCCTGACATGCCCACAGAAGTGGGCAGCATGTCTCTAGGGGGGATGGGCACCCCTTAGAGACATGTTGCCCACAACTATTATTAATATTTAATCTTTTATTAAACAGTTAACACTTTGTTCATCCCTGCGGCAGCTGTACGGTAACCGCATTGCTCCGGATTACACATTTTTCATTAAAAATGTGTGTGAAGCCGATTGCATTCACCGCATCCGGATCTGGATGCGGTGAACGCAATTGGCTTTAAAAGTGTGACCCTAGCCTAAGTGTTTTTTATTCTGCCTAATGGGAAAAAAGGAAGTATCTTTCCCTTCTTTCAGATTTGTTCATACTAATGCTGGTTTCACACTGCGTTTTTTTTTCCTGATCAGGTTCCATCCAGTTTGTGTGCCAAAACCAGGAGTGTCTCCCAAACTCAGAACAGGTGTCAATCTTTCAATTATAGTTTTCCTCTATAAGTTCTTCTCCTGGTTTTGGCACACAAACCGGATGGAACCTGATCAGGGAAAAAACTGCAGTGTTAAACTAGCCTTAGTTTTATTTCTGAGTTTTTGAAGCATAAATAATAATGTGTTGAGTTTTTGAGAGGAATTTTGGAGAATTTCTGCTAAAAGATAACTCCACAAAAAAGCACACCTTTGAAACAGCATCTAATAGAATCTAATCCAAAGTAGGCACTCTCCATTCTAATAGCTGCAAAAAAAAAAGAAAGCTTCCAAAACACTTCAAAAACTGATCATAACAACATCATTCCAACTATAGGAAGTGCTTTGATGAGTTCTTTATTTCTTTAAAAGGGTTGTACCATGAACAATTGTCCATTTTAATTAGAAGATATTGGAATAGAAGTAATATCCACCATTGGATTGTGTTAAAAAATGTGTTTTTGATTTGAGATAATCTTATAAATGTGTCCCTCCCTGTGTAATGTATGTGTCTGACCATGCAGGAACAGGTCAGATATGCTACAGCTCCTTGGCAGAGGAGGATGTAAAAGAGTATACAGACATTACAGCCAGGGATCACAGCTGATTCCTCCTGTAATATAAAACAAGTTATTAAACAGGCGGAGTAATGTTTACATCACATAAAGAATCAGCTGTGATCCCGGCTGTAATATCTGTATACTCTTTACTTCCTCCCCTGCCCAGGAGCTGTGGTATATCCCATCTGTTCCTGCATAGTCAGACATATAAATTACAAAAGGACACATTTATAAGAACAGCTTGGGACAGGAACATTTTATGAACACACCCAATTGTGGAATTTATTATTATTCTAAGATATATTAATTAAAATGTACAATTTTTCATGGCACAACCCCTTGAAAAGTTGATAGTTTTGACCACCTCAGAATATCTCCAATGGCTCTATTCCATTGTGCAAACTTAATGTGACTCTAAGTTTTATAAATTTAATAATTTATGTAGATGTCTAACTCAATGTCTTTTTCTTCATGTATTTGGGACTTAAGCCTTTAAATGTATCATATAGTAACAGCTGCATTCACCAGTGTAACCAATAAAGCTGTAATCTTTTTGACAACCAAACCTTGGTAAAAATGATAATCAAAGGTCAGTCCTCCTCCCTGTGCATACTGCTGTCATGATTCCTCAGAGATAATGTTGTCTTCCACCAAATACAATTTTCATGTCACCAATGCTCTTGCGGATTCCTTAATTCATCTTTCTTCAATCATTATGGATTAGACATCTTCCTATTCTAGCATTCAAAGTATTGATTATGACTTAAGGTAATCCTCTACTATACAGATCATTTATTTTTATTCCTCATGCCTATGCCATTCGATGACAATGAATATCAATTTTTCAGTTGTCCCACTATTTATCATTATCCTATTAGAACTTTAACCTTCAGTTATTCTTTGCTGGACTGTCCATTTGTAATGTATTTATACTCAAGGTAAAGGGAGTGGGCTTCATTAACATGGAGTTCATGCAGAGCACCAATTTTTTTTATACATGTTTGTCAGATATAAAATAAAAGAATAAAAATCTACTATATAATCTCCTAATCACATCTGTCTGACGCCGAAATCGCGCGCTAGCGCTCATTGACTGCCGCCAGCTGCGGCAACCAATGAACGCAGCATATGCAAAAGAGCCGAGCAGCACACAAATTCAAAATTCATGATGTGTTGCTCTCCTCTAAGACCCCCCGCTCCTCCTGTACTGCCCGCACTCCCCCCCACTCCTCCAGTCTTGCCCGTGCTCCCCCCTGCTCCTCCCGTCCTGCCCGCACTTCCCCCCGCTCCTCTGGTCCAGCCCACGCTCCCCCCCGCTCGCCCTGCCCACGCTCACTGTGTCTCCCTGCTCCTGCCTCCCTGCATCTTCCTCTCCTCCACTACTCTATCCTGTCCCCCGCTATTCTATGCTGTCCCCCCACTATTCTAACCTCTTCCCTGTCTTATTCCCTATCCTTTTCCCTATTCTATTCCCTCTGTTTGTTAAAAAAAAATCCCTCCATGAGGATACATTA
The DNA here is from genome assembly GCA_033576535.1 of Allobates femoralis. Classification (NCBI taxonomy): domain Eukaryota; kingdom Metazoa; phylum Chordata; class Amphibia; order Anura; family Aromobatidae; genus Allobates; species Allobates femoralis. Next base: position 134,461,428 of record JARQOC010000009.1, on the reverse strand, counting down.
CCTTCCGGCACCTCCAGGGACTGTCACCATCAGGGCAGAAGGACCTGTGGTGATGTCAGAGAGCCGATCACATGACATGTCAGCTGATCATCTCTTTGACATCATCACAGATCTTTCGGCACCGATGGTGACAGTCCTTCCATGTCGCCTCCTTACATAGCAGGGCTTTCCTGGTGTGTGCCCTGCGCTGCACTGCATCCTACCCCCGGCCGGTGAGTAATGGGGCACAGGGGAGGTTGGCAGCCTATGGTGTGCCCGCACTTCAGAGCATCCTGCCAGCTGATGCCACTCCTAGAGGACATGGCAGGCTGAGGATGAGGGATCAAGCTCAGACAGCCATTGGCTACTCAAGAAAGGTTATATCACAAGCCTTTGAAAGAGCGAAAGCCACTTCACAAACGGATCTCTTAGTCACGAAAAGGAAGGCTTTGGATGACAAAATTAGATTCGTCTCAGACTACAACGTCGGATGTAACAAGGTGAGATCTATACTCCATACTCATTGGAGTGTTCTCACCCATGATAGAGCCAATTTGATAGGTCCCTCACCTTCCTTATCAGCTAGACGCGCACCCAATTTCAGTGATTTGCTTACTAGGAGTCACTTCATACGTCCAACCATTAGACTCAACAGAGGTGTTCGGCTTAAAGGCTCTTTTCCTTGTGGGGCATGTAACGTCTGCCCTATGATGATCCCCACCAGGGATTTCTTCACTGATCCATCTACGAATAAAAACTTTCCACTAAAAAGTTACATCAATTGTAAGACGCGTAATGTGATTTATGCTTTGGCCTGTCCATGCAACAAACTTTACATTGGCCAAACATCTCAAGAATTACACAAACGGATCCAGAGCCACATCTCTACCATTACAGCACTCGAGCTAACGGCCAATATTTAAAACCAGTGGCAGCCCATTTTCTAGATTTCCATCAGGGAGTGGCTAATGGGCTTCGAACCTTTGGCTTACAGAGAATTACCGGCACTGGCCGCTGTGATTATTTTGGGAATAAACTACTACAATCTGAAGCTCGATGGATCTTTGAACTCCATACAGTCCGCCCCCATGGTCTAAATGAGGAACTCCTCTTCTCTGGATTCTTGCGTGATTAAGTTTTTATACCTGGTTTTGCTATCCTTCACCTCATTGTCTGGCATTTTTTCTATAGGTGCTTCTCATTGTTTCTCTCTGGATCTAAAGACCAAATGAATTCTTACATCGCTTTACATGAACTAATCTTTGAAAATGCCGTATTGGGGCCTTGTCTGCTAATATGTGTACCACGTGATGAATACTACATACTAAAAACCAGAATGTATGGAAAGTTTCTACGAGGAGTCTCCTTATCATTTAGCCATCTACCTCAGGATAAACCTCAATCGATATTCTCCTTGTGATATACTTATGGACATGAACTACTTTTCCCACTTGGATAGTTGCCATACAGCTTATGTCATCATAATTCTTAGACTGAATCACTAACCTTGAATATGATAGGCAAGATCCTCTAAATTTTGACCTCTTTTCTGGGTCCATTAGGTACTGTGATAGAGGTCTTAGAATTAAAAAAGAGAAGGATCCATTTCCAATTGCCTATCTCTATTCCTTTTCTGGTGGGGTCGGTGCACTTAGTTTATAGTGTTTTTGATATAGTTGTTATGGCTTTCTATTTATCTGTTTCTAAAGCCCACTACTTACTTATGTATCTCATTCCCTAATCACTCATCTATGTCCCTCTCTGTAAATTATTGTGGCATGTACTATAACCTTCTTTATAGCCACCTTCTGTATTATATGTATTATGTGGCTCTTTGTGCCCTCCCCCTGCTGTGATTTTGGCACCGCGTCTCCAGGCATGACGTAGGCGCCAACCAGGGATATTATTACCACTCCCCTGGTTGGCGCTGGGTCACCGGATGTGACGCGTGTAAACAAATCCGTGGTTCCGGATATGACGCAGGCGCCAACCAGAGACTTCACTTATTTGGTTGGCGCCGCGTCACCGGAAGTGACGCTACGATTGTCCCGGTCCGCCTGCAATCTCTCTCCCCGTGCGTGATGCTTTTGCTGGGGAGTGCTGGATTGTTATGGGAATTACCCTTTATACCTCACCTGGCGCCATCATATAAAAGAGCCTCACTCTGATCCCTTCACTAGCTCCTGACGAAGCCTCCTGGCGATACGCGTGAGGGCCTGGCCGCCTCCCTCCCCTGTGGGCACCATTTTACAGACACTGTGGTAACCTGTTTTCACCATACTCTCTCAGTTTTCTCTGTGGGATTTTTATGCCCATGAATGTGGTAACCTATAAGTATATATCTGGACATTGACCTATATTGGGAACTCTCTGAGTATTGTCTGACAATTGCGTCCTTGTACACCTGATTGTGGTTACCATATGTTGACAACTG
>JARQOC010000009.1:134360470-134458915 GCA_033576535.1 Allobates femoralis | reverse complement strand
AGGAAATGGTCTTTAAAACACCAAATACTCATCGCCTGCACAAGGCCTTCCAGATACTGCACCAAATACTCATCTCCTGGACGTGGCCTTACAGATATCGAAGTAAAACTCACCAAATAATCATCATGTGAACATGGCCTTACAGATACTGAAGTAAAACTCACCAAATACTCATCTTCTGAACGTGGCCTTACAGATACTGAAGTTAAACTTACCAAATACTCATCGTGTACATGATGCCTTACAACTACTGGAGTAAAACTGATTTTGGAAGGGCATGACATGCCTATATTTGTGTCTCCTCCCCGTTTTACTCATCTATCTCTTTTCTGTTCGCATTTTTATATGTACTTTTCACTTTTACATATGTTTGTTGTATCTTCTGAATAGTTTGTCGCCTTTTGGACACTTTAGAAGGTGTTTTCTAGGTGTTTTCTATGTGTTTGTATGTGTTTGTGTTGGCCTGCCATTGTTTTCAATGGGACTCGACGGTGTTTTGACGAACATTCGACAAACATTCGACGACCAAACGCCCAATTCGGCGAACTGAATCAAATTCGAACACTAGGATGGTGGCTCATCTCTATTCTCGACCCTTCCACCACTCTTTCTGGAATACCTTGATCCTTGTCTTTTTGCCCTTAGATGACTACTCTATCCATATGATGACCAGCTAATAGAATCATGCAACTAGATATTTCAATAAATATAATGTAAATATTGTAAAAACGTTTTGCTTATATCTGTGTGTACACTGTACAAGGTTTTTATTGTACATTCTCTATTTGTTCATAGTGATGTTGTGATCAAGGCCGATTGGCAGCCGAAACATTGACCTGCCTGTCATATCCTACATCTGTGTTTTAAAATAAATCACTTTGAAGCATCTATGAAACTGTATGAGTGCTTGGATTCTATACACAACGTATTGAGGATCACAAGATCCTTTCCTACAGCACCATCAAACTCCAAGAGACTTTGAGTGCTGGTCATTAACCATATCTGACCATTATCTTCTTTTTTAAACATTACAGACACATTATGAACTTTCAAAAAAATGAAAATTGATATTTGAATTATATGACATCAATGAGATAGGATGAATTGATTATATAATTGAAACTTTATTTCATTTTGGTAAAATTTGTACTACTGTTATACTATTATTATTATTATTATTTACCGTATATACTCGTGTATAAGCTGACCCGTGTATAAGCCGACCCCCCTACTTTTGCCCCCAAAACCTGGGAAAATCTATTGACTCGTGTATAAGCCGAGGGTGGACCCCAGCACAGGTATACAGCCCCCAGCAGTGTGGTATACAGCAGCCTCCCCAGTGGTATATACAGGCCCCAGCAGTGTTACAGCAGCAGCCCCAGTGGTATATACAGCAGCAGCCCCAGTGGTAGTATACAGCAGCCCCAGAGGTATATACAGCAGCCCCAGTGGTAGTATACAGCAGCAGCCCCAGTGGTAGTATACACGCAGCCCCAGTAGTATATACAGCCCCAGTGGTAGTATACACGCAGCCCCAGTAGTATATACAGCCCCAGTGGTATATACAGCCCAGTGGTAATATACACGCAGCCCCAGAGGTATATACAGCAGCTCCAGAGGTATATACAGCCCCAGTGGTAGTATACAGCAGCCCCTGTGGTATATACAGCCCCAGTGGTAGTATACATACAGCCCCAGTAGTATATACAGCCCCAGTGGTAGTATACAGCCCCAGTGGTAGTATACAGCAGCCCCAGTGGTATATACAGCCCCAGTGGTAGTATACAGCCCCAGTGGTAGTATACAGCAGCACCAGTGGTATATACAGCCCCAGTGGTAGTATACATACAGCCCCAGTAGTATATACAGCCCCAGTGGTAGTATACAGCCCCAGTGGTAGTATACAGCAGCCCCAGTGGTATATACAGCCCCAGTGGTAGTATACAGCAGCCCCAGTGGTATATACAGCCCCAGTGGTAGTATACAGCCCCAGTGGTAGTATACAGCAGCCCCAGTGGTATATACAGCCCCAGTGGTAGTATACATACAGCCCCAGTAGTAGTATACAGCCCCAGTGGTAGTATACAGCCCCAGTGGTAGTATACAGCAGCCCCAGTGGTATATACAGCCCCAGTGGTAGTATACATACAGCCCCAGTAGTAGTATACAGCCCCAGTGGTAGTATACAGCCCCAGTGGTAGTATACAGCAGCCCCAGTGGTATATTCAGCCCCAGTGGTAGCATACAGCAGCCCCAGTGGTATATACAGCCCCAATGGTAGTAAACATACAGCCCCAGTAGTAGTATACAGCCCCAGTGGTAGTATACAGCCCCAGTGGTAGTATACAGCCCCAGTGGTAGCATACAGCAGCCCCAGTGGTATATACAGCCCCAGTGGTAGTATACAGCCCCAGTGGTAGTATACAGCAGCCCCAGTGGTATATACAGCCCCAGTGGTAGTATACATACAGCCCCAGTAGTAGTATACAGCCCCAGTGGTAGTATACAGCCCCAGTGGTAGTATACAGCAGCCCCAGTGGTAGTATACAGCAGCCCCAGTGGTATATACAGCCCCAGTGGTAGTATACATACAGCCCCAGTAGTAGTATACAGCCCCAGTGGTAGTATACAGCCCCAGTGGTAGTATACAGCCCCAGTGGTAGTATCCAGCAGCCCCAGTGGTATATACAGCCCCAGTGGTAGTATACAGGGCCCCATCAGGGCCCCCCTCATAATTTGTCGCCCCCACCTCACTTGCTGGGCCCCCCCGCATGCAGCGCTGCGCATATACATTACCTGTCTAGCAGCTGTCACCCTCCGATGGCGGATCACGGCTCCTGGGCTCCGGGCTCCATCTTCCTCTCTGTCTTCCTGCTTTGTGACCGGGGCTCATCGCAATGACGTCATCGCGACGCCGGCCGGTCACGTGACAAGCAGGAAGACAGAGAGGAAGATGGAAGCCGGAGCCGGGAGCCGCGATCCGCCATCGGAGGGTGACAGCTGCTAGACAGGTAATGTATATGCGCAGCGCTGCATGCGGGGGGGCCCAGCAAGTGAGCTGGGGGCGCCAAATTATGAGGGGGGCTGTATTAACTCGCGTATAAGCCGAGGGGGGGACTTTTCAGCCAATTTTTGGGCTGAAAAACTCGGCTTATACGCGAGTATATACGGTATTTATATAGAGCCATTAAATTCCATGGCACTTTACATGCTAAAAGGGCAGACAAGGACAAGTACAATAAATGTGGACAATTTTGTCGTACAGATACAAGAGGGGAGACGATCCTGTCCGCGAGGGCTCACAATCTACGAATATATATTAGTTATATTTATAGTTGATGATTGAAAATAAGGTTTTTCATTGACCTTGCATATGACCTATGCTTTTTTTGTGGGGGTACTTGATGGTACGGCGTACAGGAAAATATGCAGAAGGAGGCGGAGCTATATGGGGACTGCCATCCACTGTATGCTGTCCACTGCCTGGTGCACAGGATCTCCCGGCCGCGTGACAGCAACCCCCCCGCTTCTTAATCATGGCCGCCGGCACCTGATAGCACCATAACCCCCCTTCCCCCGCTCCTCAAGCCGCCCTTTTTCCTTGCTCTTCGCCTCAGTACTGGCAAATATTCTTTTACAAAAAAGCACTGCATATGACTTTATATGATCCTGTTTTAACTTTCAGATAAAGTGTGACATTGTCCTTCTGAAAATGAACATTGTATAAAGGAATAGCACACCAAATATTATCACAAAAAGGAATGATTTTATGAATGCTTTTTAGTTTTCTTCCTTCATATCCAAAAAAATCTTTGGACTACAAGGTATTGCAACATTATGGGTAAGATGCTCTTCATCAGGCTTTGAATGGGATATGTGTAGAATGTCCTTTTTGGAGGAAAAAAGGAAAAATCCACTTGAATTTTAACCCGTTTTTAACCTCTTAGATATTACTGTCATGATTGACAGCAATATTTGGGGGTTACTCAGCCCCAATCGCATCCAAAACCTTTTGGAGCCAAAGCCTGCAGGTGTCAGCTGTAACATACTCTTGTCACCCGGAGGATTTTCGGCCATGGGTGGTGCTATTTACCCTTTCTCAATCATTGGGGAGGGGATAAGGAGTCTGAACTTATGCTGTTTTTATGCATATCGGCGTTCATTGAGGGTTAAAAACGTATGAAATGGTGATAATTGTACATTAGTAAACAAAAAAACATCTAAAAATACTAAGACAGCAAACTTTGTGCAAATAATATAACTTTTATATTTTATTTAATGCGCACTTTCAGTATTTTTTATGTTTTGGTTCTACAAAAAAGAATAACCTTTTCTTTTGTGAAGCGATTGCCTCTGTGTATGTACTTATAAACAGGTCACGTCAAGTTATAGCACATCTGAAATAAATTGTATAAATGGGAAAGCAGACAAATGTGAGGTCATCTCAACTCACCTAAAATGAGTGCAATTTATTCCTTTTCTTTCCATACCTTTGTGCTTTCGTCTGCTGTTTAATACAGAATATGTAATTATGATTATTGTCTTTATTCTCTTGATTCTTCATTATTTTTATGAGCTTAGTGTAAGTTTTAATGAGTTGTCTCAACCTATTTCAATGTCTACCTTTTCCTCTCCTTTCTCCTTCCAGCATTTTTATTTCTCTCTCTCTCTCGCTCTCTTCATTCCGTTCTATTTGCTTCCCTTTTAATACACCCCTCACTTATATTTCCTTTCTGTATGCTCAGTCTTCTGTTGATAAGAAGAAATTGAATCATAATACTAAAAAAATATACTCCTTCCCTCCCTTTTCACTTGTTCACACAAAGCAATGTATAAGGATATTGGGCTGCTCAGAGATGAGTGGAAGAAAATAATAATGTCAGCTTCAATAGCGTGCTATATTTATTTAAACATCAACATCTGAAGGGCTAAGAAAGATGAAGGCTATGTGTGGATTTTCTAACGCCTGCCATGTTCTCAATTTTGTTGACATTTAAGAAGGAACTTTGTAAGTGCAGTATATTACAGATCAGTATGCTTAAAAAAACTATATATAAAATATTTTGTCTGCAACACCAATTTGGTAATTGAAAGAAATTTACTATAGAATAAACAATATTAACTGCAGTGTGACATGACATCTCTCGGAAAATGAAGAATACCATGACAGCAATATTAGTGCTAGAGTACAGAGGAATGTTAAAAACAAAAATATGGAGCAATAAAATATTGAGAGATGTATTTGGAATCCAAAACTGAAGAGTAAGGCCTCATTCACACAGAGCATTTGTGCTCTGTTTTTTGTTGATCCGTTTTTGGTGAAGTTTCTGCACCAAAAATGGATTCTCTTTTTGCAAAATAGGATCATAAATGCATGATCCATTTGTGTTGTTTTTTTGTTCTATTTTTGTGGGACACAGACAGAGACAAAGGCTAGGGTCACACATTAGACCTGAATTGCGTTCACCGCATCCAGATCCGGATGCGGTGAACGCAATTGTCTTCAGACATTCAGCAATCCGGGAACTGGATTGCTGAAGCCGTAATCCGGTAACCGGATTGCTCAGGATGTGTAACCCTGAGTAATCCGGTTATCGGATAGTTTGCTCATCCTTGCTGCCACAGGGATGAACAAACTGTTATGTGTTTAGTGAAAGTGTAAATTTAATAAAAAAATGTTTGTTTAATGTCTCTAGGGCGTGCCCAGTACCCCTAGAGACCTTCCACCCACTTAGGTGGGCATATTATGCTGTAATCTGTTATGTACAACAGCTGCCTCCTGTCAGCTGTTGTACAGTTTTATGAATGAAAGCGCCGGGCTCCTATCTATGGGAGCTATACCTCCTGTCTTTACTAGCCTATTTTTCTGCATCTAGCCTAGCAAACCTTTTTTGGCTAGTAGCAGTGTTTGCCAGACACTGGTGTAGCACTGTTGTGATAAAACTACACCTTGTGTGTTTACCAGCCTTTTTTTTACTGCAAATAGTCAAGAAAATCAGTTGTGGCTAGTAGAAGTGTGTGCCAGGCAGTTTTGTAGCACTGTTGTGAAGAAAGCTACACCTCCTGTCTTTACTAGCCTTTTTTTTCTTCATCTAGCCAAGTAAATCCTTTCTGGCTAGTAGAAGTGTGTGCCAGGCACTGGTGTAGCACTGTTGTGAAGAAAGCTACACCTCCTGTGTTTACTAGCCTTTTTTTTCTGCATTTAGCTAAGCAAATTCTTTTTGGCTAGTAGCAGTGTGTGCCAGGCACTGGTGTAGCACTTTTGTGAAAAAAGCTATACCTCGTGTGTTTACTTGCCTTTTGTTACTGCAACTAGTCAAGCATATCCATTGTGGCTAGTAGAAGTGTGTGCCAGGCAGTTTTGTAGCACTGTTGTGAAGAAAGCTACACCTCCTGTCTTTACTAGCTTTTTTTTCAGCATCTAGCCTAGAAAATCTTTTTTGGCTAGTAGCAGTGTTTGCCAGGCACTGATGTAGCACTGTTGTGAAGAAAGCTAAGCCCCCTGTGTTTGCTAGCCATTTTTTAACTGCATCTAGCCAAGCAAATACTTTTTGGCTAGTAGCAGTGTTTGGCTAGGTAGCTGTGGTCCAGTGTTCTGTTGAAATATACCACAACACAGCGCAGAAAACACTTTTGTATTGCATCTGCCCAAACTTACTTACCAAAATCTATTTAGGGTAGTACCACTGTTTGGCCACTCAGCTCTGCTAGTTTTACAGCCATAGTTTTTTGTGCAACAACAACAGAGTTGCCAATTAGTTACCCTAGTTAGGGTAAAAATCTTTGTGTCTGTGGGGTAGGTGCTAAAGTAAAAGAAACATCTGCTGAACAAATTAGGTAGGTCAGTGACCTGTTTAAGCCTTCTGGGTCAGATAAACTCAAAGCTCATGCAAGCGCTTCCATCAATGTTATGCCCTGCCACACACAGATGGGACATCTATAAGTTTTGTGGAGTATTACAGTAAAATCTAGTCAGGTAGGTCAGTGACCTGCATAGGCCTAGTTGACAGGGGAGATTGACCAAACAATGCTTTTAAGAGCTCAAAAACTGTTCATGTGTATACAGCACATTTGCCCAAATCTGGTTTGATGCCCAAAACCAGTTTACGCAAACATTATGGGAGTTTTAGTAATCATTGCTTTTAAGCAGCCAAAAATGTGAATACAGCAAATTTGTTAACCACTGGTTCGATGGACAAAAAGGTTGAATATTAAGAATCAGCGTCAGGAGTGTTAGGCATAGGTATTGAGCTCAGAGAGCCCTACTCAAGTCAAGCAGCAAACAGCAAGGAGACCCCAAAAACAGTCTCTATTTCTCAAACAAAATTAGGCAGTCTCCACTTAAGTGGCATTAATTGCCCCAGAGTTGAAATATTGAAATGGGGAGTTTAATGCAGCACATTGAAAAGTACACAAGCGTTTAGTCTCCCCAGGCTGACACAAGGGTGGAAAAGTCCTTGTGGATCCATGACTTGTTCATCTTGATAAACGTTAGTCTGTCTACACTGTCACTGTACAACCACGTGCGCTTATCCGTCAGCACACTAATGGTATAGATATATTGATGACATTCTCTTTCTTTGGGCAGGTCCAAAGGATGAATGCCAAAATTTAATCTCCAGATTGAATACCAACGCATGGAATATAAGACTGACCAGCGACATCTCAAACTCTACAAAATTGTCTCCACACTAGTTCGAAAAATGACGGCTACCAACAGTTTGCTACACTATGGAAGCTCATATCCCTTACATATCCAATGCAGTATCCCCAAAGGTCAATTCTTGAGGGTCAGACGCAACTGCAGTAATACCTTGGATTTTCTGAAAGAAGCACAAGACCTGACGGGAAGGTTTCTTGCACGTGGCTACCCTCGCAAAGTGATCTCTGGAGCATTCCAACACTCCTGGGCCGCCTCGAGGGAGGATACTCTGAAAAAGAGGCCTACAAGGAACAGGGGGACTATTAACATAGTCACCCTGTATAACAACCAATGGGAGGATATCAGGTCTATTCTACAAAGAAACTGGGACATTCTAATACGGGACGAAGCTGTCCTCAAGTGACCTGAGTTAACCCCCTTACAATGCTGCTGTGCTCTGGCCTCGCGGGGTTCATAAAGATGCAGTCCCTAAATGTATTTTTTTATGAATTTTTCCAAAAAAATTTGATGTGGGCTTTGCCGTATTTTTATGTCTAGTCAGGTAGAGCAGACAGGAACGGGCTGCCTCCAACCCCCAGGGGCCTATTTGTACCTGCCTGGAAACAGAAATAGAAAAATCCCTTTTTTTATTATTTCATGATTTTCATGAAATAATAAAAAAAAATATGTGGGGCTTCACGCTATTTCCATGTCCAGCCAGGTACAATAAGGCAGCTGGGGGCTGGAATTCGCAGTGCAGGGAAGCTTAACCTTTCCGGGCCCCACCCCCCACTGCGAATTGCAGCCCACAGGCACCCCAGAAAATGTCGTGTTCATAGAAGCGTCATCTTCTGGCGCTGTATCCAACTCATCCAGGGCCCTGGTGTGGTGGCTCATTGGGTAATAAAGGGTTTAGGGCCAGCTTTGTATTATCAGCTGGCTCAAAGCCCGAAATTCATGGGGTTACGCCAATATTAGACATGACCGCCATTAATTTCTAGTGAATTAATAAAAAAAAAAACACACAACACACAGAAAAATGTATTTTATTAGAAATAAATAAGGAAAAAAAAACTTAGAGGCTCGATCTTTATTAAAAAAATGCCTCTTCCGCCTGACGTAGTCCAAATACGCAATGTAAGCACTGCTACATTGCTCTGCATACAGATTCTTGGACAAAGTGCCTCAGTATCCACGCTGCTGCTCCGAGACCAAAGAAACACAGACACAGGAATGTTTCTTTGGTCTCGGAGCAGTAGCGCGGACACTGAGGCACTTTGTCCAAGAATCTGTATTACGACCATGGTCAACGTTGGAAGTGCGGTCCCTGTAGCAGCTGCTTTTACGCTTTTCTACCAGTTGTGGGTTTCACAACTGACAAAGGTGAGCAATTCCACATCGCTAAGTGAATGTGTGTAATTGAGATAAGACCCTATATGCACATTCTTTTTTCGCAGATTTATTGCTCTGCATAGACACACATGTCTATGCAGAGTGAGAGCAGGTTGACAACTGACTGTGACAGTCAGTGTTCACCCCAGGTCATAGCTCAGGCTATGACTGCGGGTGAACCCTGCCGACACAGCCCGAACCCTGCCGACCCCAGCGGAGATTGCCGTGCGCTGACAGATCAATGAATAAACCGGAAGCTATTAACTTCCGGTATTATTCACTGCACTTCCCGGCGCTTGGCAATCTTCACCGGTGTCAGCAGTGTTCGGGCTGGCCCTAACCCCTTTATTACCCAGTGAGCCACCAAACCAGGACCCTGGATGAGTTGGATACAGCGCCAGAAGATGGCGCTTCTATGAATGCGCCATTTTCTGGAGTGGCTGCGGGCTGCAATTCACAGCGGGGGCGGGGTCTCAGAAAGCTAGGGCCTTCTTGCACTGCGGATTCCAGCCCCTAGTTGCCTAGTTGTACCTGGCTGGACATGGAAATAGCGCGAAGCCCCACATATTTTTTTTATTATTTCATGAAATAATAAAAAAAAGGGCTTCCTTCTATTTCTGTTTCCAGGTAGGTACAAATAGGCCCCTGGGGGTTGGAGGCAGCCCGCTCCTGCCTGCTGTACCTGGCTGGACACACAAATATGGCAAAGCCCACGTCAACATTCTTTTGAAAAATAAATAAAAAAAAAAAAAAAAATACATTTAGGGATCTTTATTAACCCCTCGAGACCGGAGTGCTGCGGCATTGTAAGGGGCGCTAACTCAGGTCACCCGAGGACAGCTCAGGTGGCATGACCTGAGCTACCCTAAGGTGACCTTAGTTAACCCCCTTTACAATGCTGAAGCGCTCCAGTCTCGAGGGGTTAATAAAGATGCAGTGGCAAAATGTTTTTTTTTTATGAATTTTTCAAAAAAAAATTGACATGGCCTTCGCTGTATTTTTGTGTCCAGCCAGGTACAGCAGGCAGGACAGGCTGCCTCCAACCCCGAGGTGCTTATTTGTACCTGCCCTTTTTTTTTATTATTTCATGAATTTCATGAAATAATAAAAACAAAAATATATGGGGTTTGTGCTATTTCGTGCTAAGTCTTCTCACCGCTGCCAGCTTCCCCGCCCTGGTCCTTTGCTCCCCGCTCCCTGATGCTGCGCTCTTTGCCCGGTCCTAACTCAGGATCGGGATGGGTGGCGGGGAGAGCGGAGGAGCGGGATGGGAGGCTGCGGGGGCAATGGATCGGGCAGAATGATTGTTTAAAAGCCAGCGGCTAAACAATCATGCCCACATTTCAGCCTTTTCCTCTGCCCCCAGACCACTTTAGAGGGTCCTTTTGGTGAACGAACTGTTAAGGTACCGTCACACAGGGAGATATCGCCGGCGATGTTGCCGGCGATCGCGGGAGGTGTCAGACGGAGCAACTTACCGGCGATGTCGCCGGCTAGTTGCCGCGGCTATCGCTCGCTGGGTTGCCCAGCAACCCAGCGAGCGGTAACCCGCAATGTTGTAGATAGGCGGAATCGCCTGCAACATTGCAGGTTGCCGCGTTACACAGGGCGATCAGGCATGATCGCCTGACCAACATCGCCAGGTTTCCCAACATTGTTGGGAAACCTGGCGATGTTACTCAGGCGATTTTTTGCCTGATTATCGCCCTGTCACATGAGGCAACTCTCCGGCGATGTCGCCGCAACCTGGCCACGCCCCTCAGTTGCCGGCAACATCGCCGGCGATATCTCCCTGTGTGACGGTACCTTTATAGAACATAACCTCGAACTGCCGAATTTGAAGCTAATTGTTCGCATTCGTCGAATGAGTCGAACACCGCACAAAACAGCTCGAATTTGAGATTGGCGAACATTTTCAATCGAACATCGCTCATCTCTAGTGCTTACGATCGGAACATTGGTTGCAGGCAGACTTCAAGGAGTTTACTCCAATTACCCCTTATGTGTTATGGTGTGTCAACTGTGTACTACTGTGTACTACGTTCTGAGAGTCTTGTTTAATAAAGCATCTTGAGAGCAATAAGAAGGCATCATGTGTGGTAATATTCAATCATCTTTCTCTATACTATTTAACTCATACTATAACTTCAAAGATCTCCTGTTTTGACCATATTCACTGTTATATTCCTCAACTCTATCCCTCTGTTCCTACTTGATGTCATATTCATTACTGACAAAATAACCTTTACTTTAAATAACAGGTCTTTTGTTAATAATTTTCATTTTATAATTTTTATATTTTTTATTTTGATGTTTATTTTTATTTTTATATTTTTTTATATTTTTCACTATTTTTAGATATTTATAAATTTCCCTCATTGTCTATGTATATTAAATTTTATTTTATTTCTCTTTCAAACAATTTTTATATTTTTTTCCTCATTTTTATAATTATTTTTATTTTCTCTTTCTTTATTTTCATTTTCACTATTTTTGTCATTAATTTCATATTTTTCATTATCCATTTCATAACTTCTGAAGGGTACCCAGTGGACATTTGGTGGCTGCCTTGCCACCACATGTTCACAACAACTATCTCTTAACGCCACGTCTTCATCAACCATTCTATAATTACATCTTCCACTTACCCCCATGCTACTTTTTAGCATGTTTAATAGGAATTTTTCTTCACTTTTCATTGACATACACACACCTTGATGCACCCTCCATTGCTCTATACCTTATCCTGACAATGTACCTCCCCCCTACCACCCTAGTACCACATCTAGGAGTTAACCTATATTGGAATTCCTAGATATGTAATACTATAGCTCCTTACTGAGTTATTCCATCAATTTGTCCTGTGACTTGTATTGACCACTACTACTTATAATTTGCTCCCCTCAACTCCAATAATTCATTCATGGATCTCGCACACATTACCACTATACCCTTTCCCTGACCTCGCCTATTGTACCATATAAACAGTTACTTCGTTACCCAGTACCCTGTTTTCTCACTGGATAATACACTAGAACTGCCTTTGCCTGCAATGGACCCGCCAACTATGTTGATCATACTCCGCCCCTTTGGGCTATGTATCTCCTCCACCTCTCTACCGCACTTGCCCGGCAGCCATATTGGTTCCTCATTGAAGCTGGCTACACCCACGCGCATGCACGCTAATACTAGGAAATGACGTACTTGCACTAACGTCATTTCCGGTCACGGAAATCCTGCCATCATCGGACGCGTCCGTCACAAACAGGTGATCCTACTTGTATTAATCAAGAATACACTATATGAAGACACCAAACCCCATCGTTCCTGGCTCTCCCCTGATGAAGTCACACAAGGTGTTGGAACACATGAGGCACTGAGGGGTCCCCCTTGCTGCTTCTTTACTACACCCATCTATCCTGGTAATAGCTGTTCATCCACAGATTGCCTTGCCTGACATTTCACCCATAGGTTCTATCTTTTACCTAGTTTCATACCTGGCTCCACAGCCAGTACCCAAAGTACTACATGCTGTAAGTAAGTTTTCCTAACAGGAAAACTTAACTGAGCACACCAGTGCTCAGTGTTAGGTCAATCAGTGTTGAAATTTCAGGGTTAAGCCTTTATATTTATATGTGCCAACTATGTTTGAGGCTGTATTATTGTGCTTACACAACTTGAAACTGCATTGGTCAAATGTATCCAGTTTCATACCCACGGTTTACCTGACTGTTCTCCTTTTCTGATTGACAATTTACATTGCACTTATAACAGGGGTGGCTTATCACAACCCCCTGTATAAAGGGTACTTACTATTGATTTGAGCCTTCATTGATTGTGATAGACCATGGGAATTTGTATCTGTCACATAATTTGGGTATATATGATACATACTGTCCAGCACAGGGTTACTCCCCTCTTTCATCAGTCAGCTTCTTTAGTATCATTTCGGGCAGCAGCGCGGACCAGAGGCACCACTCCTGTTTGGATTTCTGTCTCTTTCATCCAGGCATTCATTCCTCTTTAAATATTTTTATTTCACTTTTGCCTCAAAGTGTGGTTGTTGTCAATAACAAAGTTAATTGTTTGCACTACTTGCAATGGTGATCACTCCTTCATTTAGCATGTTTCTTTCCTCTCTTTATTACAGAACCCTTGACATGTTGGAGCAGATGTCAACTTACTGATAGCTAAACTTGTGGTGCCCTCAGTTTTCCGTGTCTCATATATCCATCAGCAGACTAACAGCAGCGCTGAAGACACGATCAGAGAGAACGCTAGCTGCGGGGCATGACAAAACCTCCAAGGCATGAGAGGCGAGCTCAGGCCATTTTTCCAGTTTTGAAGCCCAAAATTCACAAGGGTCCCGTTCCACAGTCATGGCAATGATATTCAGTTGTAGATACTCCTGTACCATCCTCTCTAGGCGTTCACTTTGTGACAAACTTGTTCTCTCTCCTGGCGTTGCAAAGGATGGTCTAAAAAAATGGTGAAATGATTCTACAAAATTGCTGTTTCCAGATAGACTGTTACTGTTAACATTTGAGTGATGACGACTCGTCGTTCCCTGTCCTGAAAAGTTAGAACTGGGATATTCACTATGTGCACCACTGGTGTTTTGGGGAAAAGCAGTACTAAGATTGTGTAAAAGCTTCTGTTGATACTCCTGCATGTGTGCGTCCCTTTGCAGGGCAGGAATCATTTGGTCAAATTTACTCTTGTACGTAAAAGTGTGGCAACCCAGCAGTCGGCATTACTTCAACTTCTAACAATCCAAGGATCACGTTGCAGGTAGTGCAGCAAGAAGGCACTCATATGTCTTGCCTATCCAGGAGGACCAAGTCCTTGTTGTGCTGGTGGCGGCGAGGTAACATTCATGCTGCCTTCCTCTGCCTTCTCCCCCCAACCTCGCACAAAAGAAATGTGATTAAGATCGCCTTCATCTGCTGAGGCTTCCATGCCCATCGCCTCTTCGTCCTCCATTTCTTCCTCAGCTCCTTCCTCAACAGTTTGGCTGCTACCATGCGCCCTCATTAATCTCTCTCCCCCACCCTTTCATGCCAGCCGCCTAGGTGCTGCTGACCATCTGGACCTTTGAGATCTTGTTACCCCTTCCACATACGCCTCCTCCTGTGCAGCCTCCCCTTCCTCTTGGCCCACCACCTGACTCCGAATACTGGTTAAAGTGTGCTCCAACATGTAGATGACCAGAATAGTCATGCTGATACTGGCAGCGCTAAACATCTTAGTAGCCATTTTAAAACTCTGCAGAAGGGTGCAGAGGTCCTTGATCTGAGAACACTCCAGCAGCATGGTTTGCACCAAATCTGGATCGCATTGGCCCAGGCTATAAATCATAACATATGGCACCAGGGCTCATTGCTGCTTCCACAGTCGCTGCAACATGTGCAGAGTGGAATTCCCAAATGTCGGCACATTGCATTTCATGCGGCGAACTAGAAGGCCGAACAACTTCTGTAGTGATGCAAGTCGTTGAGCTGTGGAATGCGAACATCAGAAGTAAGCACACAGCGACCGTGCCCTCTGTAGAAGCGTATCTAGGTCAGAATAGTGGGCTAGAAATTGCTGGTCAACCAGGTTCAAGACTTTAGCCATACAAGGCACGTGTGTCACCTTGCCCCGGCGAAGGGCCACACCCAGGTTTGCAGCATTGTCTCATACGGCCTTTCCTGGTTGATTAAACTCTGTCTCCATAGCTGACCAAAACTCCTCAGCTGTGTGACTCACATTTCCAAGACATTTTAATGTAAACACCGCCTGATGGCGTTGAGCCCTGCTGCCAGCATAGTAAAGCAAGAGTCACACTTGGAGGGTGACCTATGGCTGACGCATTCGCTAATTTTCTGCCTCAGCGCATAGCGTTAATGCTATGAGCTGCCTGCGAACGCTGCCCAATAGAAACTCGTTGCTTACCTTAGCAGTGGCCACACAGGACATGCGCTTTAGCTGAGCGTACAGGAAAATGCTGCAGACAGCGTTTCCTGTGCGCTCAGCTAAAGCGCATCTCCTGTGTGGCCGCTGCTAAGATAAACAGCGAGTTTCTATTGGGCAGCATTTGCAGGCAGCACATAGCGTTAACACTATGCGCAGCAGGGGGAAATTAGCAGATGTGTCAGGCGTGGGTCACCCTACAAGTGTGATCCTAGCCTAAGGAGGTGTGCTGGATTCCTTCTGCGCAGTTTGAACGCGGGTCACATTACCAGACAGGCTTTGCGCACAGGTGGAGAACCTAGAAGAGGTGGAGGAGGCAGAAGCAGTGAAGGAACTTCTAGATACAGAGGTTTGATGCACAACCTGTGGGGATGGCAAGACTTGTACAGCAGCCCCTTTTCCGGCTGTCACCATAGTCATCCAGTGCCCAGTGCGCGACATTTAATGCTGGTGTAGCGCAGGCACAGCTTTCTTCGAGAAGTAGTGGCGACTGGGCATCTGGTACTGGGGCACTGTGACGGCCATAAGGTCTCTAATATCCTCTGTATCTACCAGCCAGAAAGGCAGCATTTCCGAAGCCAACAGCTTGCAGATGGTGAAATTTAACCTCTTAGTTTTGGCATGGGTAGGAGGAAATGGTCTTTTACTTGTCCACATCTGAGGGACCGAGGGCTGGCTGCTGTGCTGAGACAGGGTTGAGTAGGGTGTCCCAGACAAACTGCTGGTCTGTGAGGGAAGTGGTGGCGGACATAATATGTCACATTCATAAAAAAGTGATGCTCTCGATGTCTGACAGCGCTCAACACCAGCAGGTGTTCCACTTCCAAAACAGCTGACGACCTGTCAATCACACTGGCTGTTGCGGGTAAAGAAGTGGAAGTGTTGCGGTCGAAAGCCTATGTGACAGCTGTCCCCACAGTCACAGAGGATGAAGAAGCCACAGATGCACTTGATGGGCCAGACGGTGGCTGGCCCACTGGGCCACATTGTAGCACAGTGAGCTTCCCACTGTGACTTATGCTTCATGTCCATGTGACGGTTAATGCATGAAGTACTCAAACTATTGATTTTTTGGCCTCTACTCAGATTTTGTTTACAAATTTTGCAGATAACATGAGTTGGGACATGCTTTGGGATCTGAAAAAAGGCCCAGGCTAGGCAAAGCTTAGCGCCCAAGCGACCTGCAGAGCCACCATGGCTTCTGCACAGAGGCATAGTTGTGACTGAGGACGCAGTTGTTGATGTGCTTTCAGGACTCCGCCTCTGTTCAGGAAGCCACAACCTAACCTTGTCACTAGCATCCTCTTCCACCTCCTCTGCTGAGATCATCGACTGCCTGCCTGTGGGTTGACAGTAAGTAGGATCTCCAACCTCTTCATCACCCTGTGTGTTCTCACACTCGTCGTCCTTAGAGCCAACCTCTTCCTTCCCTGAGCGCAAAGTCAAGTTGTCATTTCAATCAGGTATCTGAGTCTCATCATCATCTGCCTCATTGTCTCCACCAACAGGGGTTACAGTTTGGGAATGAGGGTCTACATTGTGCTCGGACCCTTCTTTACCTGGGCCTGGATCCGAATCACAAAGATTTTGGGCATCGGTGAAGATCATTTTCTCGTCTTGACTTAATGAAGCTTTTGAGCAGACCTCTGATTCCCAGGCTATAGTATGAGTGAACAGCTCTGCAGACTCACCCATCTGTGTTAACCCATAGTCAGTAGGGCGCCTGGAGACTTGTGAGCTGTCAGGAAGCAAGTGTGATTGGAGTGACACCTATGAGGACTGGAGTGTTTGTGATGTTGAAGTTGAGGTGGAGGAGAGGCCACTTGATCAAGCACTTGATATCCATTGAAGCACCTGCTCTTTTTGGGCCTAATCTACAAGTGTTAGCGATGCCCTGATGCGTAAGAAAGGTATGATAGCAGATCATCCATGAAAAGAAGTAGACATTTTAGTTTGGCTTGACGATGTTATTTGTTCATCAGATGTTTCTGCTTAGCACCTTAGCACCTACCCCATGGACACAAAGATTTTTACCCTTTCCAACACACCTATTCCCCTTTCCACCATCAGCAGACCTTTTACCACTCATTTTGGAGGGTAACTAATTGGCAACTCTGTACTTGTTAGCACAAAAATCTATAGATGTAAAACTAAAAGAGCTGAGTGGCCAAACAGTGGTACTACCCTAAATAGGTATATATAACCTAAAATTTCCCATGAAGACCACCAACCCTAATCAGGAGGCAGAGGAATTGGGAATAAATGATCCAAACAGTATAATTGGAAATGCTTCAAAATTTTTATTAAGAAATTTACAAATGTGTAACAAACACCTTCAGTGATAAACAAGCAACTGGCTGTGAAACCACAGACAGAGGAACAATTGAGGCTAGGAGACCCTAGTAGAACACATTCTTAAATAGTTAGACATCACTTCTGACTATTGGGGTATACATAAACCTATGCCTCACACTGAGATTGAGATTGAAAAACAGATTGTACTATCTCAGTTCGGGTTCAAATTAACCACCCAGTAATCCCCATATGTAGTCTAGACAATAGATGTCATGAATTAACCCCATCCTACTGACTAACTATAATATAGTATCATGATGATGAAAAGCAACCACCCCAAACATAAGTCTCACTATATCGTATAAGTATTCAGGTACACAATCAAAAACATGTACCTTGAGACATGCTTAGAGAGATTAGGACCAATAAGGATGGGGAAAGAGTGCCCACAGGACCGCAGCCTACACCCTCGACGTGGACGCGTTTCTTCTATACACGACGGCTTCGTCAGATTTCAAGAGAATTCTGGACCAGAGCTGCCTAGCCAAAGAGTGGTACTACCCTAAATAGGTTTTGGTAAGTAGGTTTGGGGCGCTAGATTTCAGCAGAACACTGGACCACAGCTACCTAGTGAAACAGTAGTACTACCATAAATAGGTTTTGGTAAGTATGTTTGGGCAGATACAATACAAAAGAGTTTTTTGCGCTGTGTGACAGTAGATTTCAACGGAAAACTGAACCACAGCTACCTATCCAAACACTGCTACTAGACAAAAAGTATTTGCTTGGCTAGATGCAGTAAAATAAGTCTAGTAAACACAGGAGAAGTACAGCTATCTAGTCAAACAGTGGTACTACTCTAAATAACTTTTGGTAAGTAGATTTGGGCAGATGCAATACAAAAGTATTTTCTGCGCTGTGTGTCGGTAAATATCAACAGAACACTGGACCACAGCTACCTAGTCAAACTATATTACTACCCTAAATAGGTTTTGGTAAGTAGGTTTGGGCAGATGAAATAGAAGAGTTTCTGTGCTGTATGGCGGTAGATTTCAACAGAACACTGGAGCACAGCTATGTAGACAAAGAGTGGTACTACCCTTAATAGGTCTTGGTAAGTAGGTTTGAGCAGATACAATACAAAAGTGTTTACTGCACTGTGTGGAGGTAGGTTTCAACAAAAAACTGGACCACAGCTACCTACTGAAACAGTGGTACAACCCTAAATAGGTTTTGGTAAATAGATTTTGGCAGATGCAATACAAAAGAGTTTTCTGCGCTATTTGGTGGTAGATTTCAACAGAACACTGTAGCACAGCTATCTAGTCAAAAAGTGGTACTACACTAAATGGGTTTTAGTAAGTAGGTTTGGTATCACCATTGATAGAAGGTTTCTTTTAATCCATTTCTTTCTTAGAAAGTGTGGGTTACATACGTTTAAGTGTTGGGGAGGGAGGTGTGGGGAGGACGGCGGGCGCACATTTCGCTCATCCAATCCAATCATCCAATCAAGAAACGTGTGCCCGTCGTCCTCCCCGCACCTCCCTCCCCACCACTTAAACGAATGTAACCCACACTTTCTAAGAAAAAAATGGATTAAAAGAAACCTTCTATCAATGGTGAGTGCCGTCTTTTCTTTTAAATATTTGATTAATGCTCTGCTCAGACATGTGCAACACCCAACTGCAGGGAGCTGAGACCAGCCTAAAATTAAATCCAGCCCTCTAGTGCCCAGATTCTTCCCTTTTGATTGATATCTAAATAGATTTTGTTAAGTAGGTTTGGGCAGATGCAATACAAAAGTGTTTTCTGCACGGTGTGTCAGTAGATTTCAAAAGAACACTAAAGCACAGCTACCTAGTCAAACAGTGGTACTACCCTAAATATGTTTTGGTAAGTAGGTGTGGGCAGATGCAATACAAAAGTGTTTTCTGCGCTGTATCTCGGTAGATTTCAACAGAATACTGGACCGCAGCTACCTAGTGAAATAGTGGTACTACCCTAAATAAGTTTTGTAAAGTCGGTGTGGGCAGATACAATGCAAAAGTGTTTTCTGCGCTGTGCAGCAGTAGATTTAAACAGAACACTGGACCACAGCTACCTACTTAAACCGTATAACTACCCTAAATAAGTTTTGTTAAGTAGGTTTGGGCAGATTCAATACAAAAGTATATTCTGCACTATGTGCTGGTAGATTTCAACAGAACACTGGACCACAGCTACCTAGTAAAACTGTATTACCACCCTAAATAGGTTTTGGTAATTAGGTTTGGGCAGATGCAATACAAAAGTGTTTTCTGCGCTGTGTGGCAGTAGATTTCAACAGAAAACTGGACAACAGTTAAGATTTCCTTGGCTAGATTCAGTAAAAAATGGTTAGTAAAGGCAGGAGGTGTAGCTTTCTTCACAACAGTGCTACACCAGTGGCTGGCACACACTGCTACTAGGCAAAAATGATTTGTTTGGCTAGATGCAGTAAAAAATGGTAAGTAAAGACAGGAGGTGTGGGGGCGTGGCCTAGCCAGCGATGTGAGCGGTCGCAGCACAGAGCTCTCTGAGAATCTGTGTTGGGCTGTGACCGCCGTTTAGCTGGGCACCTAGGCTGACTGCATGGTGTGCTAGAGGATCCCTGGACCCCGAGGGAGGCATTTGTGGAGAGCTGACAAGCGGGGATGACCCGCAGAAGGCAGCAGGACGCAGGCACCCAGGGCGCACACAAGTCCCAAGATGGCGCCGAGGCTGTAGAGGAGGCGGAGAGGAAGAATAAAGTGTAAGAGCAAAGGATGGCGGTGGCTGCCAGATTGGAGAGGTTTGCAAGAATGGAGGAAGCCCCGAAACAGGGGATGGGGGAGAGGAATTCAAGGCCTGAAGATTTGATGGCTGAGGAGGAGCAGGCTGGGAAGAAGCAGGTGGAGGGAGCTGATAGTGGCACAACTAATTCCAGGAGACAAGCTGGGACAAATCAGGGCTGCAGGCAGAGTCTGCTGAGTCTGAGTCCACACTTGAAGACATATTTGCTGCTGTTAATTGTTGCAAAGAAACTCTGACTACGCTAACACAGCAGGTGCAAGGCATACAGGCTGAAATAGGATGCATGAAAAAAGCTGATGCCAGAACGGGAGAGGTGGAAGAAAGGGTTAACGTTATGGAGGATGATATGGTAAAGCTGCAGAAAGGCAATATACAGTATGCTAAACAGCTGGAGGAAGTCATTGCAAAAAATTATGATCTAGAACAGAGGTCCCCAACTCCAGGCCTCAAGGCCCACCAACAGTGCAGGTTTTCAGGATCTCCTTAGTATTGCACAGGGGTTGGAATCATGACCTGTGCAGATGATCACATTAGCACCTGTGCAATACTAAGGAAATCCTGAAAACCTGCACTGTTGGCGGGCCTTGAGGCCTGGAGTTGGGGACCTCTGATCTAGAAAATCGTTCCCGGAGGAATAACATCAAAATAGTGGGGGTGCCTGAGAAGGCGGAGGGCGTTGATCCTGCTGGCTTTATTGAGAAATGGCTTTTCCAAAAAATTGGCGCTGAGGCGTTATCAAAAGTTTTTGTGGTAGAAAGAGCCCATAGAATCCCGATGAGACCCATGCCCCTGGAGCAGCTTCCCGTGCCATGTTAGGAAGAATTTTGAATTACAGAGACATCATTTTTTTGATTCAATAATTTTTATTGAGATTAATATCAACAAGAAAAATATAACAACTAGGACAGCGCATCTCAATGCGTCCCAACAACAGACATAAGAAACAGATAATAAGGAAGGGGGGGTGGAAGGGAAGGCAGAGGGGAAAAGGTGAGGGGAAGGGATTACTCCACTTGGGTTCTTATACAGAGAGATGACAAAATTGGTCCACACATCACAGGTTAAACACAGTGGGAACCATGCCCAGTAAGCTCTTAGTCCAACAGCGGGACCGCTCCAGGATGTCTCAACCAGGCCGCCCAACTATTCATGGTCCTAGTTCTAGTAGATAGGTCTAAAGCAAGACGGTGTTCGTGGTGGAAGATAGAGTTAAGGCGGTCAGTGACCTCAACAATCGTGGAAGGGTCAACATCTTTCCATCTAGCCGCCAAGGACAATCTAGCCGCAGTCAATACATTGGAAACCAGTACGTGGGAGTCTCTTGGGAACAACTGGATCCCAATGTGAAGGACCGCCAACTGGGGTGGGAGCCAGACATTTAATCCCATGATAGTTCTCAAAAGCGCTGTAACGACAGCCCAAAAGGGAGCCACCCTTGGGCACAGCCACCACATGTGCGCCAAGGAACCCTGGCCGCCACATCCGCGCCAACAAAGGGGGGAACGGTCACGGGAGAAAATTGCCAGTCTCATTGGTGTATAGTACCACCTCATGTCATGTATCGTAAGACTCTCATGCCAATCCACCTCTGAGGCCAGGAACCCCAGATCCTCCTCCCAGCGCCTCATATAACTAGGTTTCAAAGGGAAAAGCTCTGCGTTTATTTGCCGGTATATACCCGAGAGCCCCTTTGGTTTATCACTTGCAAGAATGAACCTCTGAAAAGGAGAAGTCCTCAGAGGGGACAGGGAAGGCCAGAACTGAGCCACATTGCCCAGAAAGTGAGCAACTTGTAAGTATTGGTAATGAGTGGTGGCGACTCCAGGGAACCGCAGGGAAAGGGAGGGGAAAGGAAGTAATCTACCCCCTTCCACAATATCCGCGCAGGTGCGAATTCCCGCTTTAATCCAGGGGGAGAGGTTCAAAAAACCATTATGTAAAGCCAGAGCTTCAATGCTGATCTGGGCGGGAGACAAACGAATCCACCTCCCCACCTCCCCCATCCAGCATCTTAGTAGCGAGTCCATCGCTGGGAAGGGCATTACCAGTGTTGTGGGGGCAAGGCACTCTGCCTCTAGTAATAGACGCAAGGGCCCCTTCCCCAATTCCGCAGTCTCCATCCTCAACCAGCCCGGGGGATCGTCCGAAGCCCACCAGTTTTTGGCTTCCTGCAGCAGCGAAGCGCGGTGATATGCAGCAATATTAGGGACACCCATGCCTCCACGCCCATAGGGAAGGAACACGATCTTCCCCGTGACCATAGCACGGCCCCCTGCCCAAACATATCGGTGTACCATCCTCTGGATACGGCTCAAGAGACGTGCAGGTATCAACAAAGGAAGGTTCCTAAAGAGATAAAGAACCTTAGGGAGGAGGAACATTTTGAAAGCATGAATGCGGGCCACCCAGGAGAGGCCCCCCAGAGGATGAGCCGCTGTTTCTTCCGCCAAAGTGGACAGTAACTTCTCCACATTAACAGACACAAGCTTAGCAGATGCGGTAAGAGTAATCCCAAGGTACGGGATTCCCTCCTCCTTCCACACAAAGGGGAAGCGAGACTTCAATCTTTCCGCCATCCTCTGCAGGACACCAATCGGGAAGATGAGAGACTTACCCGCATTCAGCTTATACAGGGAGAGGGCCGAAAACTTGGCCAAAAGCTCCTTCACCGCCTCCAGAGAAGGACCCATTTTGGTAAAAGCAATAATAATATCGTCAGCATAGAGGCCTATTTTGTGAACAGAGCCCCAACGACGAAGCCCGAGATTCCAGGGTCCACTCTGACAGCCTCAGCCAATGGCTCAATAATCAGGGAATAGATAATGGGGAGAGGGGGCAGCCCTGTCTGGTCCCATTTGATAGACTAAAATTTGTGGAGAGGAAGCCCGACGAGAGCACCTTGGCGTTGGGACTTTGAGTAAAGGGCTAAAATGGTGGAGAGAATAGGGCCCGTAAAGACAAATTTCTCCAATACGGCGACCAGGTATCCCCAGTCCACCCTGTCAAACGCCTTTTCCGCATCCAGAGACAGGAGTACACCAGGGACCCCGGCACGTTCCGCTGCCTTAATAAGATTGATAATTCGCCTCGTGCCGTCCTTGGTCTGCCTTCCTCCAACAAAGCCCAACTGGTCTCCGTGGATTAGGGAGGGGGTGACCCGCCCCAGGCGATAAGCCAGAATTTTTGAAAAGGTCTTGACATCACAGTTGAGTAATGAGATGGGGCGATAACTCCCAGGGTCCGTCGGGGGCTTTCCAGGCTTTGGAATGGTCACTATAGTGGCTTCAAGAAGCCCGGGGGACAGAGCCCCTTCCATTTGCCAAAAAATACTAGCTCTAGTTAGATAAGGGGCCAGGATTTGAGAGAAGATACGGTAATAATCACTTGGGAGCCCATCCGGCCCTGGTGCTGAGTTTCTTTTAGTGGAGGAGATGACTCTCCCAACCTCCACCGGTGTAAAGGGGGCATTAAGCTCATCGAGTTGAGGCTGAGTCAGCTTGGGAAGAGCGAGGCTGTTCAGGAAACTAGCGACATCCACAGGGGACGGGGGGGGATGTTCACATCATCTTTCAGATTATACAATCTAGAATAGTATTTAGCAAAGGCCTCCGCAATAGCGGGAGGGCTGACGTGTAGTTTACCCGATCCATCCCGCAAGGCGGCGATTTGAGATGTGATCTCCCTTTTTTTTATTCGTCTATCCAGAACTGCCCTGGCAAGATCCCCATAGCATAGAATGTCATCTTAGATTTACACAAATATTTCTCATGCTGGAAGAGGAGGAAGGAGCGGAGCTGCATTCTCGCAGAGAAGAGCTGTGACAAAACCGCAGGGGTCTGTACACTCTTGTTCCTTCTCTCCAAGCTATGCACCCTAGCTAGGAGTTCCCCCCCAAATTTATCTCTATCTCTCTTCTGTCGGGCCGCTTTTTGGATGAAGCACCCCCTGACATAAGCCTTGTGAGCCTCCCAGAGAGTAGAGTCCGTGACTTCTGAGTTGTCGTTCAGGTTGACGTATTCCTCCAGGCCTCCACGGACCTCCGAGACTACCGGTTATCCGAAAGGAGGCCGAGGTTAAGCCTCCAAGAACCTCTGGGAGAAAACCCTCCGCCAGGGAAATAACAAGGACGACCGGGGCGTGGTCAGACCATGAAATTAGGCCAATCTCCGCTGCCTCACAGGCCGGGGGAGTCCTACTATCAACCAAGAAATAATCTAAACGGGAGTATGAACGGTGTCTATTAGAGAAGAACGTGTAATCTTTTTCCCCAGCATGGAGGCAGCGCCACACATCATGAAGATGCAGAGACCTGCAGAGTGTTCCAAGCTCTCCCCTGGTTTGTGAGGTTATCCTAGAGCAGTCCCACCGACGCGACATTACTATATTAAAATCACCTCCAATCACCAGGCTGCCTCGAGTGTGCGTCTGAACCACCTTCATCACCTCTTTGATAGATTTAAGCTGGGAGGCATTTGGGCCATAGACATTGACAAATGTAAAAATAGAATCAAACAATTTGCATGTAATCAAAAGGAATCGACCGAGGGGATCCGCCAGTTCATTGAGAAGCTGAAAAGGAAGGGACAACTTCACAAATACACAAACTCCTGCTTTTTCATAGGACTATTAGCATAGTAAGTCCTGGAGTACATGCTGTGTCACACCCTGAAGTTGTCCTCCCTTAAGAGGTGAGTCTCTTGGGTAAAAACTACATCCGGTTTGGTCTTGTTGACTTCCGACCAAAAGGGAGAGCGCTTGATGGGCGAATTCAAGCCGTTAACATTTAGTGACAATAACTTAATACTCATGGCTAAGCATAAATAACTGTGCAACCTGAGTGAGACCCATCTGGAGAGGGGGACACCGGGAGGGTAGGGAGGTCGGGGGGAGGAAAGAACAAGGGAAGGGGGGGCAGGAAACAAACATATATGTAAACATATTAGGCAAGTAACATATTGCAAGACAAGGGGTGGAGGGTGTCCTGAAGACGACCTACCAAGCACCCCAAATGGCAGGTATAGTCCAGCACCACCAAGTAGTGAAGGAAAAAAAAAACCATGCCGGCCAGGGCTGTGCATACTGCACATCACAGCCACAGATCAAGTGTCATATCTGGAAACAGACCAACGCTCAGCGAGCGGACTCCCATTCAGAATCCAGTTATTTTAAAGGGGGCGAGCGTTTTCCGGAATTCTCAAGACCGACCGATGGGGAAGGATCCGAGGCAGCACCAGAACGGGATTCCAGACTCCAGGTCCGCAGGGCTCTGTCCAGTAGTTTCGAGGACTGGAACACATGGTGAACACCTTTGTACGTGAAACGGACCTTCACTGGGGTGCCCCAGCTGTATAGGATCCCCTCTCCTCGAAGAACCCTGCACATAGGTGCAAATGCACACCTCTTTGCTAATGTTCCCGCTGATAAATCAGGGTAGACCTCCAAGGAGGAGAATCGGTCCAGGACCTTCACTCCTCGTCTGAGGGCTCTCATGAATTTCTCCTACAATCTGAGATCTTGCATGGAGACCAGCACGTCACGAGGAAAAGCTGGGTTAAGGCGAGGGGGCCGGGGGAGGCGGTGGATCCTCTCAAGGACCAGGGTCTCAGGGGCGCAATCTGGGAGCACAGCCAGAATAAAGGAGGTCACATGACCATGGAGATCAGAGTCTGGGAGGTCGGTAATGCCTCTAATCTTCATATTGCCCTGTCTGCTTCTGTCCTCCAAGACCCATAACCTGCCTTGCTGCTCCTCCATCTGCCTCTCCATTGTGTCCACATGATCAGCCAAGGTATTGTGTGCCTTCGCAAACTCCCCCATCTTCCCCTCTATACGATCCATTCTGTCCCCCAGGCTGTTTACCTCCTTCCTGAGCTCTTCCACCATGCCCAGCATGTCAGCATGGATTGCGTCCTGTAGGGAAGCCAGGAGTCTCCTCATTGTCCCCTCCGTCAGTGGAGAGTCCTCCACAGCCATCTCCACCACCTTTCCACCCCGACCAGCAGAAGAGGGAGAGGAGGGGGAGCGGGATCCCGCCACCGGCGCCATCTTGGAGCGGGTGGGGGCAGCCTCCTTCTGGTAGAAATCCAAGACTTTAGTAAGTCCGGATTGGGACTTAGAGGATCCCCGCGGCATCTCCAGACTCCGGGGAAGCAGGGGAGACAAGGCTGGGCTCGGGTGAGTAGGAGCGAAGGTCGCAGGGAGCCGCTACGATCTGTGGCTGCGGAGCTCCAGGCTTATGCGACCGACGCCATCAGCTCTCAGGTCACGCCCCCCAGAGACATCATTTTGAGGAAAGCAAGAATGGACATGAGTATTGACGGACAGAATATTTCTATCTACTCAGACTATTCGCCTACAGTACAAAGGCTTAGAATGCGATTTGGAGAAGTCAAAAGGAGACTGAGATGATATGGGATCCAGTACTCCATGCTTTATCCGGCCAAGTTAAGAGTGTCGGCAATAAATAAGGTGCAGTTCTTTCAGTCCCCGGAGGAGGTCTCGGACTGGATGGACCGCAATGACAAGAAGTTGAGGGAACAGGGAGCCGGTTGAGATGTTTACAGAGTGACTATTATGCTTTTTACTTTTTTTTGTTTTTTGCATACACCGGACCAGTTCTGGGACTGTTAAATGTAATTTTTGGTATCGTTTAAAGACGTGAAGTTCTGGCCGGAACACTGGAGGTGCCGGGTAGTGGCGGTGGGTTACTAATGTCTAACAAAAGTTTATTTTGGTGTTAATTGTTCACTAAATGCGGGAGAGTGAGGCGGGGATAGTAGTGGTTGCGCGTTACTAAGTAGAGGGAGTGTGGTCAGAGTGAAGGATTAAGGGTTGGGTTTGACATTTTTTACCCACTCTCGAGGTGAGAGAAATTAAAAGATGTTGGGAGTTGGTGGGGAAGGGGCAGGGCGAGGGATGGGAAGGAGGGTGGGGGGAGGATTGGGTAGAAGGTGGGGGATGATACAACTAGACGGGGGAAAAATAGGTTGGAGGGTGATGAAGGTTTTGTGGAGAGTATTTTGCAATGTACAAGTTATAAAATATGATGGCGAAACAGATTAAAATTGTGAGTTGGAATGTAAGAGGTCTGGCGGATAGGATTAAGATAACGTGTCTTAAAACAACTGCAATCATTTAAACCATCGATTTTGTGCCTATTGGAGACGCATTTGATTAAAGAGAGATGTGGAATCCTGGCAAGGTCCTGGATCAGGCATTCATACCATGCACCATACTCTGATTATGCCAGGGGGTCTTAGTCCTGGTCCATAGCTCTGTACCGCATGAGGAAGTGAATGTGACTGTTGATAGAGATGGGCAATATGTATTTGTGGTGTGTCGTGTGTTTGGACAGCTGTTGTGCTTGGTGGCGGTGTATTTCCCTCCACCGTATTCGGATGGTAAATTACATGAGATTGTGGGTCTGGCCAGGCACTGGGTGGGAGTACAACTATTAATTATCGGTGATATGAATAATGTTTTAAATTGGGATATGGATCGGGAGGGCCGAGGACAGAGACCGGGTGGAAGAGACTCTGAAACCTCTTTTGCTAAACATATTGCAGAATTAGAATTTATAGACTTATGGAAAATAAGAAACTTAAACGTGAAGTGTTTTTTTCGTGTTTTTCAGCATCGCACAATTCAATGTCCAGGATAGACATGGCATTGGGTAATGGGCAACTAGACGCTATGGTTAGTAAGATAGAGTACCTACCTAGGGTGGTTACTGATCATAAACCAGTAGAGGTCAGTATTCACATAGGAGCGCAAAGTGGTGCACATGGGAAGGATTGGAAGATACATCCTGCATGGCTCAAGTCAATTGATATGGAGTGCATTAAGAGAGAGGTAGAATTATTTTTTCAAGATAATGAAGGGAGTGCGACTGTGGGGGTCATTTGGGATGCTATGAAGGCCTTTTTGAGAGGACTTTTAATTTGGGACATTTCTAGATGTAAGTCGGCATCCAGGAAGGAGGAGCAGGAGGCTATGGAGGCATTAAGATTGGCAGAAAATGAGGTGGTGCGCCTGCCCACCCCGGAGACGCAAAGAAAGCTAAAGAAGGCGCAGGAGGAAGTTGACAGAGTTAGTTTGAATTCCGTGAGAAAGAGACATTCTTGACATATTTAAGAAATTTTATGAGAACTTGTACACTTCCGGGCTCGCATCCTCTAGGGAGGATATCACACGATACTTGGAAGAGGCGAATATTGCTCAATTAAAGAGTGAGGAGAGCATGATATTGGAAAAACCATTAACTTCTATGGCAAATGATAAGGCTCCTGGGGGAATGGTTTGCCTGTGGAGGTGTACAAGCAGCTTGGGAAGGTCTTATTGCCTAGGCTGTGTCAAGTGTTTCAGGAAGCTCTCAGAGAGGGACGTCTGCCAGACACTATGGGGGAGGCCACAATAGTGGTTCTACCAAAGGAAGATTAAGACAAACATGGAGCAGAGTCGTATAGGCCCATTTCATTGCTGTCTGTTGATGCTAATGTGGCGCCCCTGCGGGTATTAGCCACAGTGTAAGATCATAATAGTTGCACTCACTTAGAAAGCCAAGCCACTGCACTACCACCTTTGGCCAGTAGGGGAGCTCCAGAGACACCAGAGACTTCCCTAGAGATAAAACACTGGTCTGAGGTAAATTTTCAGACAGTTGGAGCCAGGAGCTCAGAGTGACAGGAGCTGCATTGAGTTCCTGAGGACTGACTGACAATTTCCAGGGCCAAGCCATCGGTCTGAGGAGGAGAAAACTGATAAGAGGAACACTTTCAGAATCGGGTAGCATCATTATCTACCCTAGATAAAAAGCGCAGATACGGATACCGGATCCGTGGCTGCATTAGTTATATACAATACAGCAACCGGAAAAACGTGAGGTAACAACAAGCTTCACAGGGCCAGACACAGCAACATACTAAGAGTTCAGCAGTACTCCCCGAGGGGGTAAGCAGAGAGAGACAAAGGACTCAAGTTGCCTGTTGAGTGGGACCCAGAGAGGACAGATTTGGGCCGGCAGCGAGTTCACACACGGGATCAGGGCCACATAGACAGCGCAAGCAGGAGGTAAAGGACACGGTGGGGCCTGAGCAACTGAACCCCTATTGCAGACTCCGGAGACGGGACTTGTTGTATTATAGTTTGGTTGAAAGTAAACCAGTTAAACCTCATCTGTGCCTCAGCCTCTGATTTAACAGCTACCATCTATCCAGGATTGGGACCATCACCGCTGAGAGAATTTGCTGTGAATCAAGTAAGTGTCTGTGCCCTTAACATCTCCTCACCATACTTCCATCTTCATCCATCATTAACTTTAACATCACCTGTCCAGGGGACCCTACAGCCCTACCCGGAAAAGGGCTATACCATCTCAGCTGCCTCTCACCATCATCCCCTGGCCAGTACAAGGCAGCGGTGGCCATATATAGCCACATTATTCCGGGTGGCGTCACGACAATAACATCTACAAACTTTATAAATTATATAAACTTCTAAATCCCCTGTAAATACCCCCTTTTAGGAGTGTGCCAGCCTGGGGCCACGGCCTGGGTCCAGCCACCAGTGACTCCCCCAAGGAAAGGGACCCTGCGCCGGGTATCCCGGTCCCCTAAGCTGGGCGGCACATCTCTCTTTGGCGTCACGAACAGGATTTACCGTGCCTGGTTAAATCGGGTACTGTGTGCCGTGATTAATGCCGAAAATTGTGAGAAAATCCGAGAAAAATTGACTTTTTTATCAAAAAGTGATTTTCCCATTGGAAACCATTGAAATAGACTTTTCCCCATTGACTAACATTGAAACAAAATGGCCGCCAGCCTCTGAGGTAAAATTGCATCATCACTAATTACCTCATAACTGCCACAGCACGAGACTGCTATTTGAACTGTGTCATAGCCCTGAGCTCTGATCTGACTGAAAAATTTCAGATTCCGCCATTACTGAGCTCACGGCGAGCAGAAGCAGCAGGGGGCGTGTCTTTGTGGGCGGTACCAAGCTGAGAGCTCTGAGTCTGCAAAAGGGGAAAACCAATCCTGCTGCACAGCGGAACGATTATACGCCATCCCGACGGAGGCAGAGGACCGGAAGGGTCCGGATTAACTAAGGGGGCGCAACATGTCGCAGCACGGAGACGCCGAAACACCCGGCGACACAAATGCAGCTGAAGCACAAAACAGAGCGCTCGGCAGCACAGCGGCGCAAGGTGCAGCGCCCATTATGCCAATGTTGATGCCATATACCCCAGGTGCTCCATGGCTTCCAGTGTATGAAGGTAAGCCTAATACTTTTGATGATTTTAAAGAAAAACTGCTGGCCTATTTAAACATGTTTCCAATGGCAGAAGCTCAGCGTGTCGGTTTGCTGATGGCACAGTTAAGTGGTAATGCCAAGCGAGAAGTCACAGCATGGTCCGCTGATCTAAAAGACACTGCTGAGCATATTCTAGCTGGATTAAAGGCAGTATTTGAAACTACTGCTGGTAGCAAAGCAAAGACCAAATTCTTCAATTGCAAACAAAAGGCCAATGAGAGTGTGAGAGACTTTGCCCTGAATTTACAGGAGGCCCTTAAAGCGCTTACACTGGCTGAACCAATGTTTAACACTGGCTCTGATAAATTGCTAAAAGATCAATTCATTGAGGGACTATTAACCCCTTCTCATCGAGGGCATGCGAGTATGCTGACTTTCAAGGACCCTGAAGTGACATTTGCCCAGTTAAAGGAGAGCGCTATTCGTCTCCAGCAGGCAGAGGCACTTTGGGATCAGGATCCTGAGCAATCCATTACAGAAACCCCTCAACAACAGAGAATGCCAGTGACATCAGTTAAGCCCCTGGAGGCCAGTGTTAATGATGCTTTCCAGCAAAAGCTTGACTCTCTAACAGACATTGTCACCTCAATGGCTAAAACCATGCAGGAAATGAGAGAATCACAGACTACACCCAAGATGGAGTTGGCGAACCGCAGAGAGGATATTCCCTGGATGAGACCCCAGAGATACCCAGCGTGGAGAGGACGACCCAACGACCGTTACCAGCCGGATGGACAGCCTATTTGCCGCCGTTGCCGGAAGCCAGGCCACATCGCCCGCAATTGTGATTTAAACAAGGATCCCCTGGGAATGCGGGCCGCTTCGCAGGAGTGAACTTTCAAGGCCCAACATCCTGGCACGATAAGTGCGTCGGAGGACGTCCCATTATCCCCATCGTGCTGGACGGTATTCCCCTCAATGCCTTGTTGGACACTGGTTCCCAGATTTCATCTATACCACATATCCTTTATAAGAGGTACTGGGCAGATTCAGACATTGATAAAAGACCATCTAATGTTGAGCTAAGTATATATGCTAGTAATGGAAAATTGGTACCGCAAGTAGGATTTAGAGAGATGACCATTAAGATTGGTAGAGTAGAATTAAAGAATCAGGGTATCATAATTGTTGATGTTAACCGACGGGAACCTTCTGTATTGATAGGTATGAATGTTTTAGAAAATTGTTTTTCCGAGGTTATTACTATTTTACAGCAATTTGCGGAAACTGCCCAATCCTGCCAGCAGAGAATTCTCCGGAGAGAGATAAAAGCATTGGTGCTGAAGCAACAAGTAGAGGTTGCAGGTGGAGAAATCGGCAGTGTGAGGGTAAGTGACCCAACTCCTATAGTAATACCTCCAAAAACTGAAATGCTGGTATGGTGTAGAGCAGCCATTGGTATTAAAGGACGAGATTACCAAGCCTTGGTAGAGCCTGTGTACACTGATAGTAGACCCACAATATTAACGGCTAGAGGAATAGTCGAGGTACACAGGGGAAGAGTGCCCATACGTCTTTTGAATTGTGGAGAGGAAGAGGTCACTTTACCAAGGTACGCTACAATGGCCAAGCTATACACTGTTGACAACAATGCCATCACAGCCATTGGGCCCTTGAATCCGTCATGTCAGGCGGACGACAATGGTTCAAGTGGAGAATTAGAAGATTGGTGTCAGCAGCTGCATATAGGTACAGATTCAACACCTACCCA
The DNA here is from genome assembly GCA_033576535.1 of Allobates femoralis. Classification (NCBI taxonomy): domain Eukaryota; kingdom Metazoa; phylum Chordata; class Amphibia; order Anura; family Aromobatidae; genus Allobates; species Allobates femoralis. The sequence goes on along the minus strand of JARQOC010000009.1, from coordinate 134,426,801 downwards.
CCAAAAACAAGGGTGTACCGACTAGTAGAAGAATATGAACGGGTCTTCAGTAAACACCCATTAGACTTCGGACAGATTAAAGGGGTAGAACATACAATTCCTACCGGTAACCACCCACCAATAAAAGAGAGATATAGACCCATACCGCCCGCTCATTATCAATGTGCTAAAGACATGCTGAGGGAAATGAAACAGGCCGGGTAATTAGAGACAGTTGTAGCCCCTGGGCAGCCCCTCTGGTAATAGTTAAAAAGAAAGACGGAACCATGAGAATGTGTGTAGACTACCGGCAGATTAATCACATTACCCATAAAGACGCTTACCCCTTACCTAGAATTGAAGAGTCATTAGCTGCTTTAAGATCTGCTAACTATTTTTCCACCTTAGACTTAACAAGTGGGTATTGGCAAGTCCCTGTGGCTGAGGAAGATAAAGAGAAGACAGCATTTACCACACCAATGGGTCTCTGTGAATTTAATTGTATGCCGTTCGGACTCTGCAACGCACCCGGTACCTTTCAGCGATTGATGGAATGCTGTCTCGGACACAAGAACTTTGAAGCCGTCCTTCTGTACCTAGATGATGTAATAGTCTACTCAAAGACTTACGAACAACATCTACAAGATCTGGCAGAAGTGTTCGAAGCCTTATCCCGGTATGGTATGAAGATCAAGCCATCAAAATGTCACCTTCTAAAGCCAAAGGTACAATACCTGGGACACGTTGTAAGTTCAGAAGGAGTAGCACCGGATCCCGAGAAAGTAACCGCAATAAGGGATTGGCCAAGACCTACCAGCGTGAAACAGGTGAGGCAATTCCTGGGACTGGTGGGCTACTATCGTAGATTCATCCAAGGGTTCACCAAGCTAGCAGCACCTCTACAAGACATCCTGGTAGGGCAGTCGAAGAAGCCTTCAAATCGCAATCCTCCTTTCCAGTGGAGTGATGAGAGGGAAGATTCTTTGAAAAGTTGAAGAAGGCATTGACCGGAGAAGAAGTTCTGGCATACCCCGATTACCATCAACCTTTCATCCTTTACACAGATGCCAGTAATGTGGGACTGGGAGCAGTACTATCTCAGAAGCAAGGAGGCAAGGAGAAAGTCATCGCCTTTGCAAGTAGAAAGCTCCGGCCTACTGAAAGAAATCCTGAAAATTACAGCTCCTTCAAGTTAGAACTACTGGCAGTAGTCTGGGCTGTGACTGAGCGTTTCAAACACTACTTGGCAGCTGCAGAATTCACCGTCTATACTGATAACAACCCATTGACCCACCTGGATACAGCCAAGCTAGGTGCGCTGGAACAGCGATGGATAGCCCGGCTGTCTAATTACAACTTCGTGATCAAGTATAGAGCAGGCCGAAAGAATGGAAATGCAGACGCCTTATCCCGGATGCCGCACTTGAGAGACGTGGAAGAAGAACCGGTAGAACTTGAAGAAATTGAACTACCCGCCTTCCATCGTCCCAAGGTAGGACAGTATCAATCCAGTGCCTACCAGAAACATCAACAGGTGAATCTCAACCCATTAGCACACCACAGATGGGCTGACACTCAAGACAGCAATCCAGCTGTGAAGTTGGTGAAAGAACTGCTGACTGAGCAAAGTGCGTATCCCAATGAAAATGCACCGAAAGAGACACATCAACTCTGGAAAGAGAGAGGCAAAATGTTCCTGTACCAAGGAAAGCTGTGCAGAAGATATACCAATCCAAAGACGCATGAGCTAGTATGGCAGATCATTGTGCCTAAACAAGATGTAAAAATGGTCCTAGAAGCTTATCACAATGGTGCTGGTCACTTCGGGTGGAAAAAGCTAGAAGTACTTCTAAGAGAAAGATTCTACTGGGTTGGAATGAGAAGATCAATTGAAGAATGGTGCAGAAACTGTGGTCCGTGCAACCTCAGAAGAAAAGATCTAAAAAACCAAAGAGCACCACTCCAGCCTATAGTTACCAAGCAACCACTTGAGCTCGTAGCAATAGATCACGTGAAATTGACACCAAGCCGGTCCGGCTATGTCTATGCTTTAACCATAGTGGACCATTACTCACGTTTCTTGGTAGTAGTGCCCGTGAAAGATCTCACTGCAAAAACAGCAGCTAAGGTGTTCCAGACATACTTTTGCAGACCTCATGGATATCCGGAACAAATACTCGCAGACCAAGGCACAGCATTTGAATCAGAGATCTTCAGAGAATTTTGCAATATGTATGGCTGCAAGAAGATCCGTACAACAGCCTATCATCCGCAAACAAATGGCTTATGCGAAAAAATGAACCATATTGTAATCGATCTCTTAAAGACTTTACCAGAGACAGAGAGAAACCTATGGCCAGAGAAATTGCCTGACTTGGTAGACCTCTATAACAATGTCCCGGTAAGCTCCACAAACTGTACCCCAGCTTACCTTATGCGTGCAAGACCTGGCAAGCTACCAATAGATCTAGAAATGGGTATTGTAAAACCTGACGCAGAAGTGCAGGATTCCAACTGGGACTCCCTACGCCAACAACAATATCGCCAAGTGCAAGAATGCGTAGAAAGGAATCTCCAGAAAACTAGAGAAAGACAAGAGCAATACTTCAACCAGAATGCTCTAGCAACCCCATTAAAACCTGGTGATCAAGTGCTCAAGAGAAACCGTCGCACTAATAAACTGGACAATCAGTGGGAATCCGTCCCATATACAGTTTTACCAATGAGAGTGAACAATCCTAAAATGTGTCTTATAAGCAAAGATGGTGGATTAACATCCGTACTAGTGTCAAGAGACAATCTAAAACTATGTCCAGAGACATTGAAAGAAAAAGAAGTCATTCAACCTGAACCAGAAGTTATTCAACCAGTACCGGTTCATCCTGTTAACGAAAAAGAAGAAGATGGAGTATATCACACCTATCTAGGAGACTTTCCTAAAACCTGGCCAACCTACAATGGTGCAGTAGTAGTTCCCATGATGGCCTTCTATCAAACACCAGAGCCTGTAATACCAGAAGTCCCAAGACAGGAAGAACAAATTCCTAGTAATAATAGTCCTGGACACGGTGGAATTGCCAACCCCACAAATGTGGAATTATCCCTAGCAGAACCAGAAGTACTTACTAGGTATACATCCACTCACACCATCACATTGAGTACACCCAGTACACAAGCGTTACGCAGATCACAGCGTAGTACTCAGGGTCAATTACCAGCAAGATATGCAGACTACCAAATGTAAATAGATTTCATGTGCATTGTCTATATGTTAAAGTTATGTAATTGAATAGAATCCTAAAAGGTATGATGTAAAGTGGCAGTCACGAAGAGTTAAAACTTGGCCTCATATGCGGTGACCCGAGGGCCTTGAGGCCTACTGCACTTACAACCAGAAATATCTGAAAGGAACTTGTTTAGTTGTTAATTAGTAGTTATTAGATGTAACGTTAAAAAAAAAAAAAAAAAGCTCAGTACCTACAGAGACTATTCTGTATGAACTACTTGCATATTCTTGAACTCTTTTCTTCATTTATCAGCCCGGAGGCGGTAAATTAAAGCTCCGGAAAGATTGCTTTTTGAACATTCTTAAGTTTATTCATAAACTTTGTTGGAAAAATGGACGCTAAGTGCAGTGCCTTTCCTAACAAATAAATAGCCCTCAAGGACAGAGCTGTATTAATGGACGCTATTTGAAGTGACTTTTTACAAGACTCTATTTTTTAAATTTGAGTGGTTTTTGTAACTTTTTATTTTTTTTTTAGACTCTGTAGATATTATCTGTTATATCTTATGTTTATTGTCCCACAGTCCCGGAGTACTGTTCTTAACTAAGGGGGAATGTGGCGCCCCTGCGGGTATTAGCCACAGTGTAAGATCATAATAGTTGCACTCACTTAGAAAGCCAAGCCACTGCACTACCACCTTTGGCCAGTAGGGGGAGCTCCAGAGACACCAGAGACTTCCCTAGAGATAAAACACTGGTCTGAGGTAAATTTTCAGACAGTTGGAGCCAGGAGCTCAGAGTGACAGGAGCTGCATTGAGTTCCTGAGGACTGACTGACAATTTCCAGGGCCAAGCCATCGGTCTGAGGAGGAGAAAACTGATAAGAGGAACACTTTCAGAATCGGGTAGCATCATTATCTACCCTAGATAAAAAGCGCAGATACGGATACCGGATCCGTGGCTGCATTAGTTATATACAATACAGCAACCGGAAAAACGTGAGGTAACAACAAGCTTCACAGGGCCAGACACAGCAACATACTAAGAGTTCAGCAGTACTCCCCGAGGGGGTAAGCAGAGAGAGACAAAGGACTCAAGTTGCCTGTTGAGTGGGACCCAGAGAGGACAGATTTGGGCCGGCAGCGAGTTCACACACGGGATCAGGGCCACATAGACAGCGCAAGCAGGAGGTAAAGGACACGGTGGGGCCTGAGCAACTGAACCCCTATTGCAGACTCCGGAGACGGGACTTGTTGTATTATAGTTTGGTTGAAAGTAAACCAGTTAAACCTCATCTGTGCCTCAGCCTCTGATTTAACAGCTACCATCTATCCAGGATTGGGACCATCACCGCTGAGAGAATTTGCTGTGAATCAAGTAAGTGTCTGTGCCCTTAACATCTCCTCACCATACTTCCATCTTCATCCATCATTAACTTTAACATCACCTGTCCAGGGGACCCTACAGCCCTACCCGGAAAAGGGCTATACCATCTCAGCTGCCTCTCACCATCATCCCCTGGCCAGTACAAGGCAGCGGTGGCCATATATAGCCACATTATTCCGGGTGGCGTCACGACAATAACATCTACAAACTTTATAAATTATATAAACTTCTAAATCCCCTGTAAATACCCCCTTTTAGGAGTGTGCCAGCCTGGGGCCACGGCCTGGGTCCAGCCACCAGTGACTCCCCCAAGGAAAGGGACCCTGCGCCGGGTATCCCGGTCCCCTAAGCTGGGCGGCACACTAAGTTATTGGCTAAGGTTATGGCACGTAGACTGTCGGGAGTGGTTGCGGGTCTGATTCACCCGGACCAGTCTGGATTAATGCCGAACAGGTCGACTGCTATTAATCTGAGACAATAATACTTGAATATGCAATTACTGGCAGACAATGCAGGGTGTAGAGCGGTGGTATCTTTAGATGCCCACAAAGCATTCAACAGTGTGGAATGGGACTATTTATGGGTGGTATTGGAGAGAATGGGCTTTGGACAGGCATTTATTGTATGTTTGAGACTGCTTTATTCCTTCCCACTCGCCTGCATAAGGGTAAATGGAGTGAGATCGGATACATTTGCTCTGACTAGGGGGACTCGACAGGGATGCCCTCTTTCTCCATTATTGTTTGCCCTCGCGATTGAGCCACTAGCGGCACATATTAGGAGATCTACTGAAGTAGTTGGTTTTAAATTTGGTCAGGTGGAAGAAAAGATTGCGCTTTATGCGGAAGACGTACTCCTGTTTTTACAGGATCCTGTGGACTCACTTGCGGGGGCAGTGACATTGGTCGAGAAATTTGGGGATATGTCGGGGTTATGGACAAACTGGGATAAATCCAATTTATTTATAATTGAGAGGGATTGAGTGGAAGAGTTGGGAAACTGTGAGTGTACCAAGCTTAAAGTAGTAACCCAAGTTAAATATTTGGGAGTTCAGATTGCCCTGACGATTACAGATTTTGTACGTTTGAATGTGGATCCGCTTTTGATTAAACTAAAAGATAAGGCTCAAGCTTGATCTAAATTGCGTCTCTCGGTGGTGGGTAGGGCCAATTTGGCTAAAATGATTCTTATACCAAAGATCCTCTATGTACTTCATAACTCTCCAGTGTGGCTCCTGTGGGGTTTGTTTCAGAGACTGAACTTATTGTTTAGAGATCTAGTTTGGGGTAGAGGTCAGCCAAGAATTAAACTTGAGATCCTGCACAGGCCAAAGTCGGAAGGAGGAATTGCCTTGCCCAACCCATGGATTTATTTTTTGGCATCCCAGAGTCAGCACCTTAGAGGGTGGGTTTCAAAGAGTCATTGGGGTTCATTGAAAAAGATCCTGGAGGGTATGACAAAAAGATCCCCGCTGGTGCGTAGTTTGGAGGGGGGAGCTAGGTCACTTGGGAGGGAGGTTTCCCACCCTGGGTCTGGTGCAGAAGGTATGGGCTCAGATAAAAAAACTGAGAGGTGTCCATGGAATGACACAATACACCCCTGTCTGGTTGAACAAACATTTAGAGGAATTTAATAAATTGGGAGAGCAAAAGCTCTGGGCACGCCTGGGTATGGAATGCTTATGGCAACTGGTAGAGAACAAGAGATTAAAGACATTTGAATCATTGAGAGAGGAGTTTCAGATTCCGGAGACAGAAAGATTTTTGTATCTTAGAGTTCTACATGCTTATAAGAGGCAAGTGAGAATGAGTGATCTTACAGCATGCAAAGATATAGTACTGGATTATATCTGTATGAAAGGTGGTACTACAAAGGTTATCTCAACGGTATACGGTGATCTTTTGCATACCTTTCTACTGCGACATCCTATACTGGCTCGGGACAGATGGGAAGAAGAAATAGGGGAAATTGAGGATGAGATGTGGGATAATATATTGGAGTATGGTCCAAAGTTGCCTTTAAGTGAGCCGAGTAGGTTGTCGCAGCTTTATTTGGTGCACAGAGTGTATAGATCTCCACAATTTTTGTTTAAGATTGGGGTGAGGAGTACATCGAAGTGTCCGCGCTGTATGCTTGAGGGTGCGGGTGTGTTACATATAATGTGGGAGTGTCCGAGATTGCAAGCTTTTTGGATGGTGGTTTTAAACTTAATTGAAGGAAGATATGAGTGCGTGGTTCCGAGAAAACCGATTGTGTGTGTATTGGGTTATGTAGAAGAAATTGGTGTGACGAATGTTCAGAAGATAGCGGTAGCGAGACTACTTTTCATGGCAAGAAAGGTGATAGCGAGGGGATGGATCAGGGCCGAGCCCCCTTCTAGATTTGAGTACCTACAACAGGTTAATTATATAATAAGGACGGAAGAGGCTGTATACAAAAATAGGAGTGCTTTCACAATGTTCGAGAAGCTATGGAACCCGTGGCTGAAATCGGAGTGAGGGTTATAAATATGTTTGTCGTGGTGACTATGCTTCTTTTCTAGGATGCTGGATCTCGGAAAAAAGAGGAAGAAGAAACGGTATTCAAGTAGTTGTTATTCGTATGATTTTTCCACAGCAATATACATTATCCAGTCCGTCTATGGGGGAAGAGGGGGGGGTTGTTTTATTTGGGATTTGAAATATGTAAAATACTGTAACAAAGCATTATGATGGAATTGTTAATATTTAATTGGTTTAATAAAAATATCTGATTAAAAATAAAAAGACAGGAGGTGTAGCTTTCTACACAACAGTGCTAAACCAGTGCCTGGCACACACTGCTACTAGCCAAAATGGATTTGCTTGGCTATATGCAGTAAAAAATGGCTAGTAAAGACAGGAGGTGTACCTTTCTTCACAACAGTGCTACACTAGTGCCTGGCACACACTTCTACTATCCAAAAAGGATTTGCTTGGCTACATGTAGTAAAAAATGGCTAGTAAAGAAATGAGGTGTAGCTTTCTTCACAACAGTGCTACACCAGTGCCTGGCACAAACTGCTATTAGCCAAAAAGGATTTACTTGGCTAGATTTGGCCAGATGCTGTAAAAAATGCTTGCATAGCACTGGAACAGACCTGCCTGGCAAACAGTGCTTTTAAGCCCTAAAAAGAGCTGTTCTTGGAAGTAGTCCCTATTCTACTATCTATCTAACTTGGAATGGAATAGCTATCTAACTAGCTTTGTAGCGCACACAGCAGCAACGGAGGCTGACACTGAGCTCCAACACTGATAATATGGAAAGGAGGGAAAATTTCCAGTTTTTATATGGCAAGGACATGTGACATACCCAGCCAATGACACAATCTCTTGTTTGCAAAAAGTGCACTTTACTCTATGCGTTTTAATAGGCTGACAGACCGCACCACCCACAGTAAGAGCGGGAAGGAAAAAAAATGGAGATCTGCATTATTTGATCACAGACCTCTCCCCAGCCCCCTCCCCCCACTATTCCTTGACACTGAAGCTCATAATAATGTTGAACAAAAGCAATACTGTGAAAAGTCAGTAAGGCGTTGGTCAACGATCGTCAATCATAACCTCGAATTACCGGATTTTTAGCAAATTGTTCAAATTCGTCGAATGACTCAAACATAGCCCAAAACAGGTCAAATTTGAAATGGTCAACATGTTCGCTCGAACATCACTCATCTCTTGTTGTCTCAGGTTACACAGTGGGCATCACACAGCAGGGAAAGCCGCTGTGGCCCCAGCATGTTGTTTGATGCTTTTTTAGAAGCACATTTTGAGAATCTGCCTGTCTATACTGAAGCCAGCAAAGACTGAGAGTTCAGAAGTGATATGCCATGTTCTATTTTCCTTGTAGATTTGGTGAAGATTTTTGGGCAGAAAAAAGAAATCTCAACCGCACGTGCAAGAAAACAAAAAAGCAGCATGGGCTCAGAAGTGCACTTTTACCCTGTCCTAGACTTTGCTGGCCTCAGGATAGACATGCAGATTTTGATGAAGATTCTCAAAATCTGCATTAAAAAAAGCATCAAGTAATGCACCATGGTCACAGGGCCTAAGAGGGACCAAGGAGAGCCACAGTTGTGGTGAAAGGGCTTGAGGATTCCTATTGCCCACTGGCTACTCCCACAGAGACTTCTAGGGCAGGAGTGGCAATCTACAGTCCTCAAGGTCTGAAAACAGTGCAAGCTTTCAGCATTTTCCACAGGTACTAATTTCATCATCCCCAGAGGAGATGATTCCATCACCTTGTGCATTGCTAGGGAGTTCCTGAAAACATGCACTATTTACAGCCCTTGAGAATTGCACCTAGCCAGTCCTGTTCTACTGGAGGGAGTGTAGTGTTTGGCATTTCCATACCTCACACATTCTGGCCAGAGGCCTGTAGCATGTTCACCATTCTCTGTAGGGCAGTATCAAAGCACCTGTTTGCAGAAACAGTCCAGCAAATAAAATGTGAACTCAAATAACTTTATTATAACACTAGATGGCGGCCCAATTCTAAAGAATCGGGTAGTCTAGAATCTATATATAGTTTATTTACTAATAGATACGGGAGTGCGTTGAAATGAATTGTGTGTATACAGGCGGCTCTGTGGGTAGCACAGTATACGGTGGCTCAGTGGTTAGCACTGCGCGGTGGCTCAGTGGTTGGCACTGCGCGGTGGCTCAGTGGTTGGCACTGTGCGGTGGCTCAGTGGTTTGCACTGCGCGGTGGCTCAGTGGTTGGCACTGCGCGGTGGCTCAGTGGTTGGCACTGCGCGGTGGCTCAGTGGTTAGCAGTGAGTGCGGTGGCTCAGTGGTTAGCAGTGAGTGCGGTGGCTCAGTGGTTAGCAGTGAGTGCGGTGGCTCAGTGGTTAGCAGTGAGTGCGGTGGCTCAGTGGTTAGCAGTGAGTGCGGTGGCTCAGTGGTTAGCAGTGAGTGCGGTGGCTCAGTGGTTAGCAGTGAGTGCGGTGCCTCAGTGGTTAGCAGTGAGTGCGGTGCCTCAGTGGTTAGCAGTGAGTGAGGTGAGTTTGGTCAGCGCAGCGCCGTGGGCAGAGTGGTCAGTGCAGCGGCGTGGGCAGAGTGGTCAGCGCAAACATACACACACACACACACACACATACATACACTCCGCTATACTTACCACCGACCGAGCGTTTTCCCCGCCGCCTGGATCCTGAGTCGACGTCGCCGCCCCTGGACGACTGGAGGGCAGAGGACAGGGAGAAGAGAGTGGAGGCTGGAGGGCAGAGGACAGGGAGAAGAGAGCGGAGGCTGGAGGGCAGAGGACAGGGAGGCTGGAGGGCAGAGGACAGGGGAGGCTGGAGGGCAGAGGACAGGGGAGGCTGGAGGGCAGAGGACAGGGAGAGGAGAGCGGAGGCTGGAGGGCAGAGGACAGGGAGAGAAGAGCGGAGGCTGGAGGGCAGAGGAGAGCAGAGGCTGGAGGGCAGAGGACAGGGAGAGGAGAGCGGAGGCTGGAGGGCAGAGGACAGGGAGAGGAGAGCAGAGGGCAGAGGAGAGGGAGAGGAGAGCGGAGGCTGGAGGGCAGAAGACAGGGAGAGGAGAGCGGAGGCTGGAGGGCAGAGGACAGGGAGAGGAGAGCGGAGGGTAGAGGAGAGGGAGAGGAGAGCGGAGGCTGGAGGGCAGAGGACAGGGAGAGGAGAGCGGAGGCTGGAGGGCAGAGGACAGGGAGAGGAGAGCGGAGGCTGGAGGGCAGAGGACAGGGAGAGGAGAGCAGAGGGCAGAGGAGAGGGAGAGGAGAGCGGAGGCTGGAGGGCAGAGGAAAGGGAGAGGAGAGCGGAGGCTGGAGGGCAGAGGACAGGGAGAGGAGAGCGGAGGGCAGAGGAGAGGGAGAGAAGAGCGGAGACTAGAGGGCAGAGGACAGGGAGAGGAGAGTGGAGGCTGGAGGGCAGAGGAGAGGGAGAGGAGAGCGGAGGTTGGAGGGCAGAGGAGAGCGGAGGCTGGAGGGCGGAGGCTGGAGGGGGCAGAGGACAGGGGAGGCTGGAGGGCAGAGGACAGGGAGAGGAGAGCAGAGGCTGGAGGGCAGAGGACAGGGAAAGGAGAGCAGAGGCTGGAGGGCAGAGGAGAGCAGAGGCTGGAGGGCAGAGGACAGGGAGAGGAGAGCGGAGGCTGGAGGGCAGAGGAGAGGGAGAGGAGAGCGGAGGCTGGAGGGCAGAGGACAGGGAGAGGAGAGCGGAGGCTGGAGGGCAGAGGACAGGGAGCGGAGGGCAGAGGAGAGGGAGAAGAGAGCGGAGGCTGGAGGGCAGAGGACAGGGAGAGGAGAGCGGAGGCTGGAAGGCAGAGGAGAGAGAGAGGAGAGTGGAGGCTGGAGGGTAGAGGAGAGCGGAAGCTGGAGGGCGGAGGCTGGAGGGCAGAGGAGAGGGAGAGGAGAGCGGAGGCTGTAGGGCAGAGGACAGGGAGAGGAGAGCAGAAGCTGTAGGGCAGAGGACAGGAGAGGAGGAGCAGAAGCTGTAGGGCAGAGGACAGGGAGAGGAGAGCGGAGACTGGATGGCACTGCATACGACCCCAAGAATACCATCCCTACAGTCAAGCATGGTGGTGGCACCATCATGCTGTGGGGCTGTTTCTCAGCCAAGGGGCCTGGCCATGTGGTCCGCATCCATGGGAAGATGGATAGCACGGCCTACCTGGAGATTTTGGCCAAGAACCTCTGCTCCTCCATCAAGGATCTTAAGATGGGTCGTAATTTCATCTTCCAACAAGACAACGACCCAAAGCACACAGCCAAGAAAACCAAGGCCTGGTTCAAGAGGGAAAAAATCAAGGTGTTGGAGTGGCCTAGTCAGTCTCCTGACCTTAACCCAATTGAAAACTTGTGGAAGGAGCTCAAGATTAAAGTCCACATGAGACACCCAAAGAACCTAGATAACTTGGAGAAGATCTGCATGGAGGAGTGGGCCAAGATAACTCCAGAGACATGTGCCGGCCTGATCAGGTCTCATAAAAGACGATTATTAGCTGTAATTGCAAACAAGGGTTATTCCTCAAAATATTAAACATAGGGGTTGAATAATAATTGACCCACACTTTTATGTTTAAAATTTATAAAAATTCAACTGAGCAACATAACTTTTTGGTTTGTAAGATTTATGCTTCTGTTAATAAATCCTACTCTCGTTTGCAGTTTGAAGGCTCTAACTTATTGGCATCTTATCAAACCAGCTAAATCTGCAGGGGGTTGAATACTACTTGTAGACACTGTATTTACTAGCTTTAGTAATAAGATGAAGCTAGAATTTAATGATATTAAGGAAACTCTATTCTCTTTAATGACTAGGGTAGATAACATAGAAACTGAAGTTAAAAAGTTATCTAAAACAAATAACTTGCTTCAAAAGGACCAGACAAAACTCAAATAAGACTTTAAAACGTTGACTAGTAGGATTGACTATATAGACAATGCTCATAGGCAATCTAACTTGAAGTTGTAGGTATCCTGGAGACAATTACAGGGTCGGATTTACAGCCTTATGTAAAGAAATTGCTGAAAACGACTTTACTATCACTTTCAGACATTGAGTGTTCACTAGAAAAGGTGTATCATCTCCCAAAACCTAAATCCTTCCCAGACAAATTTCCACGAGACATTTTACTTACTTTTGATTTTAGGAATACTAAACACTTTTTGACAGATTACATGCAGCGACACACAACTCTACCTGTGCCATATAAAGACGTTAAAGTCTATGCTGACTTATCCAAAGACACACTTACTAAACGCAAGGTGTTAATTCCAGTTACAAAAGTAAGAGCAAACGGCATCTTTACCGGTAGTATGATCAAACTAGATAGATGAGGATTCATATTTTAGAAACTGAAGTGATCCCTTTATGTTAGTTTTATATACTTCATTAGTTATAGTGTGTGAGAGGCCATTATTTGAGCCCCAAGGAGCCTTTCACATCAGTAATTTTACTTTTTACTGCTCCATATAGTTTCTTAGTGTTATTTCTTATATAGTCTACTTATTCTTTAGTTTTTTTCAGGTTTGACATGATGATTGTTTTTAATTCTCTTCTGCTAATCTCCTGGTCTTATAGACAAATAATTCTCGTCTTTACTTACATTGAGGTTTTCTTTATTTTACATGGTGATTAATATAATGTCATTCAATGTTAATGGTTTAAATTCTCCCTGGAAAAGGTACTTACTTTGGAGAGACATGTATAAATTCAAAATTGACATTGCTGGTATACAAGAGAGCAAATTTTCCTGTGACAATTCCCCTAAATTTGGCAGTAAATTATACTCTACCATTATTTTGGCGTCTCATAAAAAGAAAAAAGTGGGAGTAGCATTTCTAATTAAAGATTTTATTCAGTTTGAAAGGAGCATGTCATAGTAGATGAAGAAGAAAGGTACATTATCTTAATTTGTAGAATTGAAGGCATTTTCTACACTCTGGTTAATTTTTACTCACCTAAGAAGGGTCAGATTGGTTTTTTGAAAGACTTGCTGGAATTAATATATGAATTCTGTAAGGGTTCCTTAATATTGTTTGGTGACTTTAATGTAGTTCCTAATGTCTTATTGGATTCTACTAATATTCGTAGACTTTCAAACTTGACTTTGGACCCCTGGATAGACAAGGAAGGCCTATAGGATGCTTTTTGTTGCCTTAAGAGTTCTTCTAAGGAATATACCCACTACTCTAATTCACATTAGTCATTGGCCAGAATAGATTTAGTTTTGGCAGATAATATTTCTATTCATAATATTAAAGTGTTAACATTTTTCCAAAAACATGGTCAGATCACTCTCCAGTGGTTTTTAAATTAACACATAGGGGAGGTGTTTCCTCAACTAGGATTTGGAGAGCTAATACATTCCTTTACTCCCACCCTGATTCTAAAGGTGGGGTCACACGTGTCAATGTCGCCCGCGATATCGCTCATGCGTCACAGTTTATTCGTCGGTGAAATGACGTAGGAGCGACATCGTAGCGTGTGACACCGCGATGCGACCAGCGATTTGTCGCTTGATCGCAGATTGCAAGTTTTTGGTCCAGACCATAAACTGGGCGATTGAGCGTGAGCGTCGCTGTGTGTGACATGAGCTCAGGGACGTAATTTGTGCGCTCAGCGATTCTAGAAAGATTGACATGGGCGGACCTTGGCGATTTCCTTGGCCTCGCCTCGTCCGCACCGATTGGAGGAAATTAATTAGTGCAAACGATACTTTGTCAACGTATATGGCATAGGGTATGTACATTGCACGCCTGAACGACGCCTGCACTTAATGCCGTGTGATTTGAATCGTGGATGCGTAGCAAATAAATCGCAGGCGTAAATAATTACGCATGCACGTCGCCTGTTGCTGTCTTCCCAGCGTTTTTTTTTTTTGAGGCATCATATATCACTATGGCGGCTCCTCCTAGGCGTGCTCGTCCCTGGGGGATGCAGAGGTGTTCCTCCTCATCAGAATCCTTGACAGGCGGGACTATTGGTGCAATTATCGGCACCCACATCCAATGCAGCACAAAAGGGCGGTGTTGCGTAAGGTACCATATATATATAGTGTGTTATACAACAGCTCCCAGCAGTGTCGTATACAGACCCCCTCGTGCTGGCACACCCCCCCATATCACCGCCCCCCATATTGTACAGAGGCCCCCCTGGTGCCGCTGCACTTATCTCGCCCTGCTATGTCATCTTGCAGTCACAGCGGGTCCTCCGTCCGCCCGTACTCACTGTATCCCGCGTTCTAGTGCTGTGACCTGTGCAGCGGCATGACGTTATCGCTGCTATGACCGGCCGGTCACATGGTCACATGGGGGCCTCCTGTATACCACCAGTGCTGGGAGCTACTGTGCCTTGTTAATACCCTTGGTGGGTCTTTATTAAACTTATTTGCTCTGTGCTCTAAAGACGCAAGATAGGTTGGTGTACAAACGCTTTGTAAAATAGCATCGGCTTTTTAGATTATAGCTTCTAGGTTCCTCATTTTTATACGTGCAGCCCAAGACTGATTTGTCTTTTCCATTAGACAACACTCGTGTACTACGTATGTATGGACTTGCTGTCATTTTTTCCCCCTTTCTTTCCAGATGCTGCCAGGCGTGCTGCTGCCAGCCGTGCTGCTGTGCTTGCACTGGTACCAGTAGTACCAGTAGTGCCACCAACATCAACATCCTCATCCGCTGATGAGGGAATCCCTGCACGAGAACAGGCACCGTCTGCATCACTGCTTCACCAGCAAGCGTGGGAAATCCTGCTGGCGGGAACCCTCCACCACCTGCACTGGAAGAGGCACCAGCTGCTTCGACCTCCACTGCTTCTTCTGCAAGTGGGGGAAAACCTGATGAAGGGAACCCTCCAGCACCTGCACGGGAACAGGCAACATCACTGTCCTCCCCACCTGTTAGGCCACCGTCTCGCAGTCACTCACCTTCCCCTCAATCTGATGACTTGCCAGATGATCCAGCACAACCATCAGTGCAACCATCACTGCTGTACCTCGAGGCTGAGAACAGGAGGCTGGCACGGGAGGTGAGCCGCCAAGGGGAATTAATTTGATGGTTGATGAGGAAACCACCCCGCGGGCACACTGAGGACTATTTTTTTTGTTTGTTTATATTTTATTAATGGATTGTGTGCTGAGAAACATTTTAATGTGACCGTACAACAGTCAACATTGGTGCAAATGTTTGCAAATTGTTATTTGTTTATTAAAAAAAAATACGGTTCCACAAACGCAAAATGTAAGTTAATTTTTTTTTAAGCAACAGTTATAGCACTCATTTTGCTAGGTATCACATAGCGATGTTCCAGCGATCACAATCATTGGTCGGATTCCTTGAACATCACAACGGGTTTTGTGACGCATATTGAAGTGCAGTCGTGAGTGCCTGAAAAGGGGTTCTCCCACAAAGCAAACAGACATTTTATTGAACCCATACAAGTGTGTCAATAAAAATAAATTTATTTGAATTCACATAATGTAAAAAATAGAATATTCAAAAGTGCATATTAACATATAACATATTGTGTAAACAGAATTAGTAGTCCACCTGCACAAAACAACAAACCATGACCAAAAAAAAAGTGCACTCTGTATCAACAACTACAGTACTGTGTAGTGGAGACCATCCGGCGTGTAATGTCCAGCAGAATGTCCAGCAGGGTTTTCCGAACCGTCCTGCCCCATATTACCCATAGAATGGAGGTTGGAGGCATGTTGCTGGAAAAGTTGTGGGTGGATCTCATGTCTATGAACTGATGAAGTCACAGGTGACACAAAGTTTGTAGGCCGGGGGTAGTGGGAGACTGGTCTTTCTGCAATTGGAGAATGCACCATAGATGGGATATGATGTCTCCCATCTATGATATCATCTAACAATTGCAGAACTACCCTGTCTGCATAGCGTCGTTGATCCCGTGTCATTAACGCCATTCTCTCGTTCACCTGCATGGCTAGTGCAAACTTTGGTTCCTTTTCATGCCGGAGTAAAAATTGATTAGCCACTGCCAGTATTTCACTAGATTGAGGTCCTGGTCCTGCTTGTGGTGCCTTTCTTTTTCGATTATTGATTCGCCTATGTGTATCCGCAGGTTGTGACGGTGTCTCTGTGCCCTCTGTTGACGCCTCCAGTAGAGAGTTGTCCACTAAAGAGTCGTCATTGTTAATGGCGGACAATCCCTCTTGAGGGTCCTGTGGGAAAAATATATACATTAAAACACTTGCCCCACAAACAGAGACGAGGTTCGAAATTTACATACAGTCTAGGCATAGAAAAGAGCAGTTATCCAGCAGATTGAGGTATATAGCTGATAAACAGTGCGAAGTTGGTGATATAATATAAAGTGAAAATATTAAGCAATACAAAAGTAAATCTAAAATAATTCATTTTACAAGGGACACTGGTTTTTTTGGATATAAACAATAGATCTGCTATTGCAATTTAACGATGACAAGTGACAGTACTTACATCATCAGGGGTCGCTGGTTCTTCGCATCCCGGGGGTGTGGTTTCAGCGAAATGTTCACTCAAGGCCATGGTCCTGGGAGTCTGCTGGTCCAACGTAAAATTAAGCAGGTCAAAGTACCACAACTTAGGTGTGTACACTTGATCAGTGCCATTGCCCGACCGTTTGGATTCATTGACCTTTTTCAATTCTTTTTTGTACACTGTACGGATTGATCTGATCCGCAACTTTACATCTTTTATATCAATGCTCTGGTCAGGGTGGTGCTGTTGTGTCAACACAACTAGTTTATTATAAGCTGCTCGCTTTTTATCCTTGTCGCTGTAGTCTGGACTGCGAACAAGCCAGAGACAAGGATGTTCCTCATACATTGCAATAAAAGATCTCATAAAATCTTTGTTTCCAGCCATAATCTAAAAAAGAAAAAAAATATAAAAAGTGAAAATTGAGTCATAGGAACATAGAATTTAAAGATATAGCTACACAGTGCCATGTGCCTCATAACAAGGATTGTGCTTATGATTGTGTCCTACCAAAAACCATGTTAACCATTGAGCCACCCACCGTATACGATGCTAACCACTGGAGCCCCATACAATGCAAACCAATGAATAAAAAAAGTTTGAAATATGGCCTAGCATTTAGCCACACTTTTGTAAAAAATGGATAGGGTAAATCATACACGTACCTTCAATCAAGAATTGGGAGAGATGCTCAAATATCGGCCACAGCAAGTACCAGACAAGATGGCAGACAGGATGTGAAAGGCGTGGCTCTGTGTAAACAAAGGAAACAGAATGCAAAGATATTTAACACCGTATATTTGATATACCGTATGCAAGCCTTAACAATGAGCCAAGCAGCGTATACAATGTTAAGCATTGAAGCACCGTACAATGTAAACCAATGAGTCACCATGACATAAAAAGCGTTATACAACTGGACTAGCATTTACCCACATTTTGTAAAAAACAGATAGGGTAAATCATACACGTACCTTCAATCAGGACTTGCGAGAGATGCTGAAATATCGGCCACAGCAACTACCACACAAGATGGCAGACAGGATGTGAAAGGCGTGGCTCTGTGGAACCAAAGGAAACAGAATGCAAAGATATTTTACACCGAATATTTGATATACCGTATACAAGGCTAAACAATGAGCCAAACAGCGTATACAATGTTAACCATTGAGCCACCCACCGTATACAATGCTAACCACTGAAGCCCCATACAATGCAAAGCAATGAATCAAAGACGTTATAAAAATGGCCTAGCATTTAGCCACACTTTGTAAAAAATGGATAGGGTATAAATCATACACGTACCTTCAATCAGGACTTGCGAGAGATGCTGAAATATCGGCCACAGCAACTACCACACAAGATGGCAGACAGGATGTGAAAGGCGTGGCTCTGTGGAACCAAAGGAAACAGAATGCAAAGATATTTTACACCGAATATTTGATATACCGTATACAAGGCTAAACAATGAGCCAAACAGCGTATACAATGTTAACCATTGAGCCACCCACCGTATACAATGCTAACCACTGAAGCCCCATACAATGCAAAGCAATGAATCAAAGACGTTATAAAAATGGCCTAGCATTTAGCCACACTTTGTAAAAAATGGATAGGGTATAAATCATACACGTACCTTCAATCAGGAATTGGGAGAGATGCTGAAAAAAAAAATCGCCAACAACGATGTTTAATAATCGCCAACAGCAAAAGAAAGACGCAGAAGTGAAGGAAAAAATTCGCCACGAGCAGCTCCTACACAAACTGGAGGACAGGATGTGACTTCACTTATTATATAGTGCGATGCCGCGGTTCAGCCGATGACGTGGCTCTGTGTAACCAATAAATGGCCACCACGACGCCTGCCACCTTGTGTAGGCCAATCAACGAACTCCACGACCCTTGCTAAAGAAAACGTCACGACGTTGCGTCATTATTACGACGCTGGTACTAACCAATCACCACGCACCACGTTGCGAACAAAGAACAACGCCGCGACAAAACCACTTCCACAGTACATAAAGAGCGTTGTTTTTTGGACGCGATAACTACATATTGCTATTCGCATCAGCGTTGTTCTCATCTTTTATCAAGACATCTTTTATCAAGACAAGTTTTGTGAGGTAAGGGTTGTTTAACAATAACCTTGTACACGCTAATGTATAGAGTACCTTTTAGTAGCTATAAATAGTAAGGTAATAAATAATACTTGTTTTTTTTCCCATGATTGAATTGTGACAGATTGGACACCATGGATCCAGCAGAGAGTGAAGCTGTGGCGACTATCTTTATTATTGCGGCGGCTGCAAGTGCGGAGGAGGAGAGGCTGGAGAAGCAGAGGCTGGAGTCCCGTATAAGAAAACCAAGACGCGTCTGGGCTAGGGAGTGGCTCAGTCGAAATGAAGATCAGACACACATGCGTCTTCTCCACCACCTCAAACAGAGGAGCCCCGATGACTTTAGGAATTATGTCCGAATGTCACCTCAGTGCTTCGATTTTCTGGTAGAGGCTGTGAACCCTTTTATTCGGCGCAAGAACACTGTTATGTGTGCAGCTGTAACAACCGAGGAACGGCTGGCAGTTACACTACGATTCCTTGCAACTGGGCGTACAATGAAGGACCTACAATACACTTCTGCCATCTCTCGACCACTCCTCAGCGTCCTGATACCCGAAACGTGTGAGGCAATAGTGCGGTGTCTGATGCCTACCCACATGTCATTCCCAAAAACACACGAGGATTGGCTTAATATTTCCTCTCAATTCGAAGCAAAGTGGCAGTTTCCAAACTGTGGGGGTGCCTTGGACGGGAAGCATGTCCGCATAACTCAACCCCCCAACAGCGGCTCATTCTTCTTCAATTATAAAGGATACTTCAGTATTATAATGATGGCCTTGGTAAATGCCAATTATGAATTCATTTTTGTTAACGTAGGAATGAATGGCCGGGTCTCCGATGGTGGTGTTTTAGACCAAACCAAGTTTGGCGAGAAACTTAAAAATGGAAGTCTGAACTTGCCGCCAAATGCAGTAACCAAGAACAACATGAACTATGTATTTGTAGCGGATGAAGCTTTCCCTCTACATGCTAACCTACTGAGGCCATATCCCCATAAGAGTGTGACACCAAGCCAAAGGATTTTTAACTACCGCCAATCCAGAGCACGCCGAGTTGTGGAGAATGCTTTCGGGATTATGGCCAACAGGTTTCGTATTTTCCACACTGCCATAAATATGAAATTGGATTCCATAGACATGATAGTCTTGGCATGCTGTGTTCTCCACAACTTCCTTCGCCGTAGGGATGGCAATTCATACATCCCTCCCAGTTTTGCAGACTATATCGACCCGAAAAATGGTGAACTGGTGATGGGGGGTTGGCGGGCAGAAGAGCCAGATGTTGCACCGCTTCAAGCTATTTTGAGTCATGGTCGCACCCGGCAGGAGGCCAAGTCAAATCGGGACACATACAAAGAATACTTTAATGGCCCAGGTGCCGTGAGCTGGCAGACGAGCATTTTGTAGCCTGTCTTTTTGTAGTCTTTATGACTCAATATTATCAATCGCTATTTTAGCATTATTGATTTTAATTATACAGAAATGTACTGCATTGATATTAGTATCATAACATTTTAAGAAATAAAAAGGCTATATATTGCTCCAAATGTATTGTACACTCATGTTGTCTACAAATGTAACTTGACACTTTTTTGAGACTGTAAATTTTTTCATCTTGACAATGTTTTAAATGTTTTTGACTTTTTTGACTTTATTTGCAATAAAAGGGAAAAAAATTTTCAAAATCTCCCCTCTCATTATTTCATAAGGTAACACATATAAGGATTATAGTTAGGGCTGGGCGATTAATCGAATTACAGATCAATATGTAAAGTGAGCAAATAATGCTGCATTACTGTGTTAATGTAATTAACGCGCCAGGAATGGTGAATTCACAGGTGCTCTGCTCCCCTCACTATACATCTCACTGATTACTGCCTCTCACACCTGTGTTAATGTAATTAACGCCAGGGATGGTGCATTCACAGGTGCTCTGCTCCCCTCACTATACATCTCACTGATTACTGCCTGTCACACCTGGGCAGGCACCTGATGTAAGCCATCAGTGCATGTGCCGTACTACTGCCTCCATGATGCCCATTGCTGAGCTGTGTGATGCCAGTAGGTTTTCTGCATGGAAAAAAGTAATACCAATGCCAGGGGAGGGGGGGGTCAACAGAGGAGCAGCGCTGAGGGGTCATCTGAGGAGTGCCAGTGGAGGTCTGGAGGAGCAGAGCCGAGTGCTCAGCGGAGGAGCAGTGCCAGGGGGAGCAGCGCTACAGAGTAAGCAGAGTAACTCTGCAGGGGGGTCGGGGGTCAGTGGAGGAGCAGTGCTGGAGGGACAGCGGAGTAACACTGCAGGGGGGCCGGGGGTCAGTGGAGGAACAGTCATCAAAGAAAAGCAAAAAAACAGAAAATAGAAAAAAATCGAGATTTAAATCGAAAATCGTCCATAGGTTTAAAAAAAATCGAGATTTTGATTTTTCCCAAAATCGCCCAGCCCTAATTATAGTATATAAAAGAGTATTTAAAAGCTGAAAAACCCCCAAAAATCTAATAACTGATTCTGTGCCTGCCACCAGATCTCTACGAGGGTACGTAGAGGGCCTTCATATTCGGTACATAGGACATCTCAGCAATTACAAAATGACGCACGAAATATTTCTGCCACCAAACTACAATAACTATACAAACTATGAAAATGTGATGAATTATTAATGTGTCTATTGATTGTAGATATTGATTGTAGATGTATCTGTATTCATTATTCTCATTTTTTGATACGATTTTTGCCGTGTTTATGAATAATGTATGAATCAATGCAGAAACGTCTAAACTGTATGATACATAACCCCATACTTGAATCTCAATAAATGCCATTGGAATAAAGCAAGTTTATTTGTCATGTTTTTCGTGTGCAAGGTTACATCTTTTTGGGGGCCAAAAGTGGCCCCCGCACGGCTGATTCCTCATACAACCCTCCACGCCCTCAAATTCATTACAACATATACACAACCAATTTGTATTGCATTGGCGAAAACGCCAATGTGTACAAAAATTTACGCATTGGCGTTGTCTCCCATGCGTAGAAGTATTACCGCATTAGCGAAAACACTTCTGCGTCGAAATATTATGCGCCGGGGATGCGTTTTGGCGGCAAACATACGTGCGTCGTGACGTCATGACGTTGCGGCCGGGACGGCTCTGCGCTGGGTTTCACTTTCATTTTATATCGTGATTAGTGATGGCAACACGACGTGCTGCACCCTGGGGAGATGGGGAGGTGAAACTAATGGTCAGGATCCTGCACCAGCGGGACTACTGGCGCAATGCTCACCATGAGCATCCAGCCGCTTATAAGCGGCATTGTCTGAGGAAAGTGCAGACTGTCCTGCGTCGGCGCATGGGAGTGGAGAGGACGCCCAAACAAATAATGCGCAAAATAGGAGATATGCGTTACAAGACTCCGGGACGCATAGAGGAAATGGTGGCGCAGATCCAGCGACAGCGCCGTGAGTAATCTCCCATCCCCGAAAGTAAGGCATGCCAGGGGGTTTAATGTGCCTGTAAATAAAAGGCATCCCCTGAAAATAAGGCATGTCTAAATTTTACAATATTTTAACACAGCATGCAGCTGTGAGCGTCAATATCGCTGCAACGTCAAGCGCAGCAGTGATTGTGCAGGCGATATTGACGCGTGTGATATTCCCAAGTCAGGAAAGGGTGGGGAGGCGTTGGGGAAGCCAGTAGAGAGCTTCTCCATTGTTTATAAGCCGGCGACTTTTTCAGAATTGTGTATGTCGTGTCCGCTCAAAAATTTTGTGTTATTTTTAGTTCATCGACAGCAGCAGTCTTCACGACCTTTACCGCGAGCCCAAAGTCCGGAGGTTCCCCCCCCATCTCCACCACAGGAACAGACGCCGCCGCAGCAAGCTTCACCAGACCGTGGTGGACCATGGAGCCCAGGTTACGCTATAGGGCAGTTTTCCCCCCAAGAAGAATGGAGGCAGTGGGACGGTTCATTAAATGGTAAGTGGCAAAAATCATGTTTTCTTTGAGCAAAGTCAATTTGCAGACTCCACAAACGCTGGCTGGTGTACAAATAAATTTTATTTTTTTCTACCTTTATTGATTTGTACAGTAGCGGAAGATGCACCGGGGAGCCCTTCGGAATGGGCCCAGGTTGCCGAAGGAGCAAACGAGAGCCGACGTAAGTATATACACATTACATACTGTCATTCTTGCCTCACTGGACCTGGCCCCCTCACTGACACGGCTCCCCCTGCTGCGACACGGCGCCCCCTGCTGCACTAACATGGCGGCCTCCATGGTCCTCCTTCCCACCCATGAACAAGGCCACACGCTTGACCTCATCTTTCCCAGCCTTTGCCCCCTCTCTAACCTCACAACCTCGGTACTCACACTACCCAACTCATCTGTATGTCCTCCCGCTATGGAACCCAATGGCGCTATATAAATAAATAATAATAATAATAATAATTACATACGATGTTATATTTATATATTGATGTCCCTTCAATTGGTTACCCAGTGTCCAACTGTTATTTTTGTCTATACTTAATAGGTGTACCTACGCTACGGGAGCTACTGGAAAAGATGTCACACCTCAGTGGACAGCTGCAGGAGATGGCTGTTCTCCTTGACCTTTATGTCAAGGCCCAGCGCCCGTAGGAATTTTTTTCCCTTATTTTTTGGTTTGAAAAATGTTTTATTGTTGAGTTACAACAGCTGTGAAGTTACAACAGCAGCCAAAAAACAGGCAGAGCATTTCTCCATCTTGGTCCAAGGTTGGGACTTCTCAGGACTGGTCAAACTAAAGCGAAGGAGAAAAAGCAATCGCCAAAACTGGTGAATCGAGCGCCCAAGATGAAGACTATGTATACATATACATCTCCTCCTGTTTGGGTTTTGTTACAGTATATCTACAACATGATAGAATTTAAAGTGCTGTTTCCCAACGTAAATAAGCTATAGTATTATGGCTACCAAAAGGGCTTCCTCCACCTCAGGGTGCCTTCAGCTGCTAACTTATGATAACATGCTATTATAGCCAATGCACCTTTTTAAGGACCCATGCCTCATTTTAGCTATTCTAAGATTTAATAATGTTTACTAGAGTTGCTGCAAATAGATTCTCAGGACACGGTCTATTGGCCACGTCAGTAATCTGTGACTGTTGAACGGAAGCCCTAACCAACTCCTACCTCATGGCATCAACAGCTTTTTGTGTCTAGTGCTGACTCAACAGGCTGTGCTGCTGTTTGCAAGGAAAAACCAGAATCTTTTAAAAGGAAGGTGTTTATTCTACGCATTTTGAGACTGTACCAGCCTCTTCTCAGGACCACACAAGAATTTTTGTGTTGTCTTCCTGAGGAAGAGGCAGGGACACCCTCGAAACGCGTAGAATAAACACCTAACTTTTACAAGATTCTGGCTTTCCTGGCAACCAGCAGCGCTACTCCTCTTCTTCAGAATAACTATGCACGTTGATCCTTGTGGATATTTATTTTGGCTTCATAGTAAATGATCTATAACATGACGTCATCCAAATTGTATGAGCGAGCTCGCTGACCTAATATCCTGACAGGCAGGAGTTGAGGATGTGGTGCTGCATTTTCTAATCTGCCCCGACAATCTGATTATGATAATGATCAAGCATGCCCAATCCTTTGAGAAGATAAAGTGTCTGACAGAAGCTTTGTATGTGCAAAACAGTGTTCACATGGGACAACTATATACTTTGTATGTCAAGACCAGATCCAATGTTGAGCAGTTTACTCCGATGTACACAGAGTTTTAGGTCTATAGTCATACCTTCAACTGCTTATGTACATATGGTAGCAATGACATTTTAGGAATAAGAACCATAGTGCCGTACACGTAGAGCCAGGCTCGATTGTTGTACTTGGCCACACCTTGTTTTGTTCTATGAGAGACACGTAATTTTGTAATAAATACTATTGTTGAGAAAACGTCTGAGCGTCCTGATGAGCGTCCTGTGAATGAAGGGTGGATATGTCACATTCGGAATCAGATCTTATGTCTTTCTTGTGTATTTAGGCTGAGTACTGTGTAAGAAGATCTCAGCACAGGAACAAAATGTTTTTTTTTATCACATCTACTTGTCGAAATTATTATTATTCCAAGATCTTTTGATCTTGACGCTGCCTAGATACCAGATGTATACCTTGTTTACCAGCCTTCTCAGCTAACCGGCTGGTATCCAAGGTACACAGCGGGTAACAAAGGTACTGCACCCCAGTATAGGAACCAGGGTAGCGGGGATGGATGGAGAACAGGATTTAGGGGACCACCCAGGAGGGAGTGAAGTCTGGAGGGACACACATTTGTGATGTAGAACACGTGAAAAGCAGTAGAAAACTACACTGGAAAGATCTAGAAGGCAGTTGGTGGGTGGAGAGGGGTAACATCTGGTAAGAGACGGCAATTTGACGGCGATGGTGCCAGTGGGAGCTCGTCCAACCTGACCGGGAGGGGAGCTGAGAGAAAGAGAGTGAAGGTGCTCCAGAAGACCGAAGAGTAAAACAGTATAGTGCTATGTATGGATTACAGTATTTAAAACAGTACATAAAAGCGGGGAAAAAACCTAAAATCTAATGACTGATTCTGTGCCCCCTGCCTCCTCTGTGCCTGCCACCAGATCTCCGCGAGGGCCTTCACAATTGGTACATGGGACATCTACCAATTACAAAATGACGCACGAACGATCTGTGCGTCGCCGGAATGACGCACGAAGCATCTCCGCGTTCCGCAATGACGATCTCTACGCCACTGAACTACAATATCACATACCACAAGCATAGATTAGGCGTGTGAATCACTGTACGCCTACCTACCATGATGTCACAAAAAAAACGCCCACATTGACAGAAAGATCGCTGGAGATGCTGCTGTGTGACACCGTACGAGCGACTAAATAAAATCGCTCGCGGGATCGTCCGCAACATGGCGGCATCACCGCATCGCTGGGTCCATGTGAGCGATATTGACGCGTGTGACATCTTACCCGCGATAATTCCACATCGCTCAGGCGACGAATAAACTGTGACGCATGAGCGATATCGCGGGCGACATTGACACGTGTGACCCCACCTTAAGAAAGAGTTTGAAGGGACTTTAGAACATTATAATACGGAAAACGATAATGAATTGGTTGGTGTTGAAACCTTATGGTTAGCCCATAAGGCTGTAATCCGAGGTATCTTGATTGAATTAAATTCAAGGCTTAAAAAGCAGGCAAATGCTAAATTTCAGACTCTATTACCAGAATTTTGTTCACTAGAAGATCTCCTTCCCCTATTACTCGTCTTAAAATTGTACAGTTAAGAATAGCCTTGAGATCATTGTTGACTTCAGAATAAGATAAAATGATTGAGACTTCTAAAGTTAATTTTTATACTTGCCATTATAAGCCAAACCAATTTTTTGCTAACCATTTAAAATTGATTGGATACAAAAGGAAAATGTTACAAATTAGAACTAAGTAAGAAATAATTTGTGGACATTCAAAAGAAAGTTCAAAAGAATTTATGTAATTTTATAAAAAATCTTTATAACTTTAATCTAGCCCCAGTAATTACTCAACCTAGTTGATCTGATGTGAATTCCTTTTTGGACTCTTTAAAACGTCCTTCCCTAACCAAAGAGGAAACTGATCATCTTAATATACCTTTTACGATCTCAGAAATTCAGGATGCAATAAAAACTCTTAAACATGGGAAATCGCCTGGCCCTGATGGCTTATCAAATGAATATTTTAAAACTTTTGCCCCTATTCTAATGCCTTATCTTATCAGACTTATTAATTCAACTTCCGTTTCTTCTATGCTTCCTGCAGGAAGCGTTAATTACTTTAATACCTGAAGGAAGAGGTGACCCCTTAAATGTGGCAGACTATAGACCCATATTACTTCTGAGTGCGGATTCTAAAATAATTGCCATGGTGGTGGTCACCAGGATCTCTCAATGTGTGGCTAGGTTAATTCATTCTGACCAAACAGGCTGTAGAAGTAGAGTGCATGCTACAAGAAGGGTTTATAACATCATCTCACAAATAGAAAAATCAAATCTTTCCACATTGTTAGGCTCCATGGAGGCGGAAAAAGTTTTGACTGCGTAAATTGGAGATTCTTGTTTGAGACCCTCAAAAAATGTGGTTTTGCTGGCCCTATTAATAATATTATTATAGCTTTATATTCTCACCCTTCAGCTAGGATTTTAACTAATAATTTTGAATCGGATTCCTTCGCTATTTCTAATGGGACACGTCAGGGATGTTCCCTGTCACCAATTTTATTTAATTTTTTTCTTGAGCCCTTTGTGAAGGCAATTAGGACTCACGAGGGAATCAGAGGTTTTCCACTTCATGGTCGGCAACATGGTACTTCTTTATTTGCTGACGATTTATTACTTCTATTGTAAGATCCCCTGGTATCTTTGAGAAATGTGTTACTTATCACTATTGAATTCTCAAAACTTTCTTATTATAACCCTAGAACGCATGATGTTAAAAATATACATATTAACGTAATGCCCCCATGCAAATAATATAGAAAAACACACTTAAATAACTTTCACAAGTTTATTTCAAAATTGCTAAATAAAACATGAATAGTGGACAAAATTTTGATTATAATTTTCACAGAAAACACAAAAAAATCTTTTTTTTTTCCAAATTTCACACAAAGATATGAAAACATACACAAAAACGCATAGAAATCCATAGCAAACTAGCTGCAGCTACATTTGTATTCTAACTTTGTTTTCTATTATATTAGTCTTCCAAACAATTCTGACATGTTATTTTTTCAGAAGAATGTTCTTTGCAAACATTTTCCTTACAAGTAGAACAATATCGCTCAGTTTTCCTCTCTATGTTTCTTGAACACATGTAACAACGCTTTTGTTTTCTTTCTCCTGGCTCTGGAATAATCTGAAACTGTATGCCACACTGTTTCATTGCTTTTTTAGTTTGCTTTGGCAAGCATTTCAAGCTGCTTTGCTCTATCATGTGAGGCATTACAAGTTCATGACAAAGGTCCTTCAAGAATATGCGTCTCCTGTCCTTCCTCTGTGCATGAAATTCCGGATGAGTTTCTGTATAAATAATGAATGAATTTAGGGCTGCTACATCAAGCATATTTGAAAATAGTGTTTGCCTCTTACGCGAATATTCTCCCACCATCTCATCCATTTTATCTACACCTCCTTTTGTTGTATTGTAATGCAGGATGATTTCTGGTTTCAATTTTTTGTCATTGCTGTCAACACTGCAATCGTGGTGCATGGTACTGAGTAAAATCACAGATTTCTCCTTCTTCGCCTTGTAAGATGCCAAAATCGCTTTGTCATTGAATCCAAAGGCACTCTCATAAAGTGCTCGCTGACGATTGTGTTTGAGTGCTGCTGGAATTTCTCGTCTGTTTTGCTTTATAGTACCAAGGAGTGTAATAGCTTTTGCAAGCAGAAAATTGCCTAGTTCAACATTGGTGAAATAATTGTTCATGGTGATTAGGGATGGGCGAATCCTAAACTACTCGGAATCGCTAGACTCTAACGAGTCCAAGTCAGATTCACGCTACTCGTTGCGAGTCTAGCGATTCCAATGATAATGAATGGGTAGCGAGTATTGCAGCGATTCCTCTGCTGCTGGACCCTATAAGGGGTCTGGCAGCAGAGGAAAAACCTGCAATTCCCCATTATATACTTTAAAAGCCAGCAGCAAAAAGCCGCCGGCTTCTAAAGAATAGTAATAAAAAAAAAACAGCTTCCCCGCATGCTAACAGCTCCCTAGCAACCCACTGTGTTTACTGGTTACCAGCTACACAGCGGGCTGCAGGGAGTGCAATTCACCCCCCCTCCCATCATGATGAGTTCCCTGTGCGGGGGGTTAATCGCACTCCCTGCAGCCCGCTGTGTAGCTGGTATCCAGTAAACAGAGCGGGCTGCTAGGGAGCTGTCAGCTGGTCTCCGGAGATTCCCCAAGTGAAGTTAATTTATTCACTTCACTCGGGAATCTACCGAGGCCAGCAGAGAGAGTGGCTGTGACAGCAGGGTTCAGCTCTGAACCCTGACTGTCACTTCTCAAGCCTGCTCTCCCTGTGTACAGACATGTATGTCTATACACAGAGATGTAGCAGTGCTGAGTTTGTTCTCAAGCCTGCTATCCCTGTGCACAGACATGTATGTCTATGCACAGAGATGTAGCAGTGCTGAGATTGTTCTCAAGCCTGCTATCCCTGTGCACAGACATGTATGTCTGTGCACAGAAATGTAGCAGAGCTGAGATTGTTCTCAGCCTGATCTCCCTGTGCATAGGCATTGTATGTCTATGCACAGGGATGTAGCAGAGTGGACATCGTGTTTTGGACTACGTCGGACAGAAGAGGACAGAAGAGGATTTTTTTAATTAAAGATGGAGTCCCTAATGGCTTTTTTGTTTTATTTCTAATAAAAAAAATTTCTCTGTGTTGTGTTTTTTTTTAAACAATTTAATAGAAATTTCGGGCTTAGGGCCAGCTGATAATAAAAAACTGGCCCTTACCCCTTTATTACCCAGTGAGCCACCACACCAGGGCCACTGGAAGAGCGGGGTTCAGCGCCAGAGGATGGCGCTTCAATGAACGCGCCATCTTCTGGGGCGGCTGCGGGCTGCAATTCGCAGCGGGGGGTGCCCAGAAAGCTTGGGCCTGCCTGCGCTGTGGATTCCAGTTTTTTTAAAACAATTTAATAGAAATTCATGGCGGTCATGTCTACTATTGGCGTGACCGCCATGAATTTTGGGCTTAGGGCCAGCTGATACTAAAAAGCTTGCCCTAACCCCTTTATTACCCAGTGAGCCACCGCACCAAGGCCACTGGAAGAGCGGGGTTCAGCGCCAGAGGATGGCACTTCAATGAAGGCGCCATCTTCTGGGGCGGCTGCAGGCTGCAATTCGCAGCGGGGGGTGCCCAGAAAGCTTGGGCCTGCCTGCGCTGTGGATTCCAGCCCCCAGCTGCTTAGCTGTACCTGGCTAGACATAGAAAATGCACGGATCCCCACACATTTTTTTTATTATTTCATGAAATTCATGAAATAATAAAAAAAAGGGGGCTCACCTGTATTCTTGTGTCTGGCCAGGTACAAATAGGCACCTGGGGGTTGGTGGCAGGCCATCGCTGCCTGCTGGATCCGGCTGGTTACAAAAATACGGCAAAGCCCACGTCATTTTATTTTTTTTTTAAATCAATAGAACAATCCTAAAAAAGGATTGCATCTTTAGTAACCCCTCGACCATGGTGGAGGGGTTAATAAAGATGCAGTCCCTTTTATTTATATTGTTTTATGGATTTTTCAGAAAAATTTGACGTGGGCTTTGTTATATTTTTGTAACCAGCCGGATCCAGCAGGCAGCGACGGGCTGCCCCCAACCCCCAGGTGCCTATTTGTACCTGGCCAGACACAAAAATATAGGGGAGCCCTTTTTTTTTATTATTTCATGAATTTCAGGAAATAATAAAAAAAAAAATGCGTGGTGCTCCGCACAATTTCTATGTCTAGCCGGGTACAGCTAAGCAGCTAGGGGCTGGAATCCACAGTGCAGGGAGGCCCAAGCTTTCTGGGCACCCCTCGCTGCGAATTGCAGCCTGCAGCCGCCCCAGAAGATGGCGCCTTCATTGAAGTGCCATCCTCTGGCGCTGAACCCCGCTCTTCCAGTGGCCTTGGTGCGGTGGCTCACTGGGTAATAAAGGGGTTAGGGCAAGCTTTTTAGTATCAGCTGGCCCTAAGCCCAAAATTCATGGCGGTCACGCCAATAGTAGACATGACCGCCATGAATTTCTATTAAATTGTTTTAAAAAAACACAACACAGAGAAAAAATTTTTTATTAGAAATAAAAAAAAAGCCATTAGGGACTCCATCTTTAATTAAAAAAATCCTCTTCCGTCCGACGTAGTCAAAAACGCGATGTCCACTCTGCTACATCCCTGTGCATAGATATACATGTCTGTACACAGGGAGAGCAGGCCTGAGAACAATCTCAGCACTGCTACATCTCTGTGCATAGACATACATGTCTGTACACAGGGATAGCAGGCTTGAGAACAATCTCAGCACTGCTACATCTCTGTGCATAGATATACATGTCTGTACACAGGGAGAGCAGGCTGAGAACAATCTCAGCACTGCTACATCTCTGTGCATATACATACATGTCTGTACACAGGGAGAGCAGGCTGAGAACAATCTCAGCACTGCTACATCTCTGTGCATAGACATACATGTCTGTACACAGGGATAGCAGGCTTGAGAACAGTCTCAGCTCTGCTACATCTCTGTGCACAGACATACATGTCTGTACACAGGGATAGCAGGCTTGAGAACAATCTCAGCTCTGCTACATCTCTGTGCACAAACATACATGTCTGTACACAGGGAGAGCAGGCGGGCTCTAGGACCCTGAAGCTGCCGCAGCCCGCAGGACCCGGAGCCCACAGAGCACACAGCAGACAGCCGGAAGAGAGGTAAGGAGCATTTCTCCCCCCTCCCTTCCTTCGCTCCCCGCTCGCTCCCCCAACCCAGTCCTAACTTAGGACCGGGGGGGGAGGGGGGTGGACTCGTTATTGTGCGAGTAATCCCTGCGATTATTCGCAGAGTAACGAGTCGGGCGAATCCCTTACTACTCGGCGAGTACCGAGTAGCAACGAGTAGATTCGCCCATCCCTAATTGTGATGTTTCTACCTGAATTGAATATTGGAACAGCAAGAGTTTTTACTATTTCACACCACAGATCCTTCTCTACTGGTGCACCAACCTCTTTGCCACAGTAGATTACGCCATTTATGCCATAATAATTTGCAGCATCACACATCCAGAAGATTTTTATTGCGTACTTGACTGGCTTGCTGGGCATGTATTGTATGAACTTGCAGCGTCCTCTGAACGGTACAAGTTGCTCATCTACAGTAACATTAGTACTAGGATTGTAAAGTTTTGTGCAATTTTTGATAAATATGTTCCAGATATAACTGATAGAGGCTAATTTGTCTGCTTCAAACCTCGCTGCATGAGTTTGCTTATCATCAAAGCAAATGACTCTTCTAATTTCCTCATATCTGCCCACTGCCATTGTCGCCTTATATTGTGGATCAGAAAGTGGGTCCAGAAATAGTTCTCTCATTGGAACATCATACGATTTTTGACTCCCTGCCAGCAGTAAAAGTCCAATATATACATAAAGTTCCTCTTTTGAGATATTTTTTCAGGACTTATTTTTTGCAGAAGCGATAAGTCTTCCTTCTAGGTTTGAACATAAAAGGACCTCTTCTGCAATATTGTCAGAAAAATAAGTACAGAATACCGTATTTTTCGCTTTATAAGACGCACCGGATTATAAGACGCACCACCACATTTGATGAAGGAAAAGAGGAAAAAATAATTTTTAGTGTTAAATGAGGTTCACCTTATAATGCCAGTGTCTGTCTTATATGTATGTACTCCAACCTGGTGTATATATTTATATATATATATCCCCCCACATAGCCTTCATTTTGGCACACTGTCCCCCCTATAATGGTGGCACACAGTCCCCCCTATGATGCTGGCACACTGTCCCCCTATGATGCTGGCACACTGTCCCCCTTTGATGCTGGCACACTGTCCCCCTTTGATGCTGGCACACTGTCCCCCATTGATGCTGGCACACTGCCCCCCATTGATGCTGGCACACTGTCCCCCTATGATGCTGGCACACTGTCCCCCATTTATGCTGGCACACTGTCCCCCATTGATGCTGGCACACTGTCCCCCATTGATGCTGGCACACTGTCCCCCATTGATGCTGGCACACTGTCCCCCTATGATGCTGGCACTGTCCCCCATAAGGCTGGCACACTGTCCCCCATTGATGCTGGCACTGTCCCCCATAAGGCTGGCACACTGTCCCCCATTGATGCTGGCACTGTCCCCCATAAGGCTGGCACACTGTCCCCCTATGATGCTGGCACTGTCCTCCATAAGGCTGACACACTGTCCCCCTATGATGCTGGCACTGTCCCCCATAAGGCTGGCACACTGTCCCCCATTGATGCTGGCACTCTGTCCCCCTATGATGCTGGCACTGTCCCCCATAAGGCTGGCACACCGTCCCCCATTGATGCTGGCACTGTCCCCCATAAGGCTGGCACACTGTCCCCCTATGATGCTGGCACTGTCCCCCATAAGGCTGGCACACTGTCCCCCATTGATGCTGGCACACTGTCCCCCATTGATGCTGGCACACTGTCCCCCTATGATGCTGGCACTGTCCCCCATAAGGCTGGCACACTGTCCCCCTATGATGCTGGCACTGTCCTCCATAAGGCTGACACACTGTCCCCCATTGATGCTGGCACACTGTCCCCCTATGATGCTGGCACTGTCCCCCATAAGGCTGGCACACTGTCCCCCATTGATGCTGGCACTGTCCCCCATAAGGCTGGCACACTGTCCCCCTATGATGCTGGCACTGTCCCCCATAAGGCTGGCACACTGTCCCCCATTGATGCTGGCACACTGTCCCCCTATGATGCTGGCACTGTCCCCCATAAGGCTGGCACACCGTCCCCCATTGATGCTGGCACTGTCCCCCATAAGGCTGGCACACTGTCCCCCTATGATGCTGGCACTGTCCCCCATAAGGCTGGCACACTGTCCCCCTATGATGCTGGCACTGTCCCCCATAAGGCTGGCACACTGTCCCCCATTGATGCTGGCACTGTCCCCCATAAGGCTGGCACACTGTCCCCCTATGATGCTGGCACTGTCCCCCATAAGGCTGGCACACTGTCCCCCTATGATGCTGGGACTGTCCCCCATAAGGCTGGCACACTGTCCCCCTATGATGCTGGCACTGTCCCCCATAAGGCTGGCGCACATTTAAAATAATAAACACTATCATACTCACCCCTCTCCTCGCTCCCTCGCTGTCCGTGCTATCACCGCTCTCTGTGCTGTGGCGGCATCCGGGTACTGTGAGCAGCGCGCAGGTGATGACGTCACTCTGCAGCGACGCTCACAGGACCCGGATGCCGGCAAAGACAGCGGGGATGGCGCGGACGGCAGGGAGCAAGGAGAGGGGTGAGTATGATCGTGCTCCGAGAGATAGTCAGTGTCTTCCACGCTTTCATTGCGTGGAAAGCACTGACTATCCACACGGGACCGTAGCCTCTGGGCTGCGGTCCTGCTCCTGTAGTATGAGCTGCTCCTGCTGGTGATTGACAGCAGTAAGCAGTGCATATTACAGGAGATAATGAGCGGCCCCACGTGACCACGGGGCCGCTGCTGCAGCCTCCTACAGCCTCCTGAGAGCCCCCGGACACCGCTCCACAGCCCCCCCACCACACAAGTATTCTTTCACATTATAAGACGCACCCCCCACTTTCCCCCAAAATTTTGGGGAACAAAAGTGCGTCTTATAATGCGAAAAATACGGTACATCTTTAGGGGTAAAGTATCTGAGACTTCCCACAGCTCCTTGAGCCTGTCTCACAATATTGTGTATTGGAGTATGTCCGACTAATGTAGGGTTACTGTCCCAAAAAACATTCGTTTTGGATGTTCTACTTATCACTTCTTGAGGAACAACTGGATTCACTTCTTCATCATCAGAAGAATCACTGGATGAGGATGTTTGATTAGCTGGTGGCAGGTATTCTTCATCAGACAAAGATAGTTCACTTTCATCATCACTTTGAAACATAATCGCTTCAATCTCCTGGTCAATCAGATGCTTGGAGGAAGAGTGTGCCATTGCTGACTAGATGTTAGCAAACTAAAAGAAAAAACAATGAACACAATCAGGGTTGTCCACTCTTTGCTTGTGTGTGACACACTGTAAGTGTAAAGTCCTACAGTGTCTTCCTCTCACCCTCAGCAGCTCTTACCTTTTTATACTGTTAGGTGATGTACAATTCTCTGGATATTTGTGGCTCACAAGCTCTTCCCTTTGCAAGCTTGTTAGAAACAGAAACTGAAAATGAATCATACTTCCTCTCAACAGCTTATCTTATCACAGGTCCTGAGAAATTAGCTCACAGTGTATACTGTTCCTCAGTACTCTATACACAGCTCATTACTGTGTTCTGAAGGACCTGAGATGATGGCATGGCCTTATCACTCCCTCCAAAAATCACATGACATCCTCACATGTTATTATCCACACCCTGGCCCCTCCACCAGCATTACTGAGTACAAATAAAGTAACTTGAGACACAAACACTACTGAGAACATGATGAAAATAGCGGGGGCCTAAAAGGCCCCCAATCCGTACAGCTGTAGTTTTCACCAAACAAGCATTGTTACACCAAAATGCCTATGAAAAAAATTATATGAACAACTGGATATTATCAACAACGACATACTTGAGGAATACCTGGAGTTTCAAAATTCTAACTAAAGTACCGTATATACTCGTGTATAAGCCGACCCGTGTATAAGCCGACCCCCCTACTTTTGCCCCAAAATCTGGGAAAACCTATTGACTCGTGTATAAGCCGAGGGTGGACCCCAGCACAGGTATACAGCCCCCAGCAGTGTGGTATACAGGCCCCGCACAGTGGTATACAGGCCTCCCCAGTGGTAGTATGCAGCAGCCCCAGCAGCCCCAGTGGTAGTATACAGCAGCCCCAGTGGTAGTATACAGCAGCCCCAGCGGAAGTATACAGCAGCCCCAGTGGTAGTATACAGCAGCCCCAGTGGTAGTATACAGCAGCCCCAGCAGCCCCAGTGGTAGTATACAGCAGCCCCAGCAGCCCCAGTGGTAGTATACAGCAGCCCCAGCAGCCCCAGTGGTAGTATACAGCAGCCCCAGCAGCCCCAGTGGTAGTATACAGCAGCCCCAGCAGCCCCAGTGTTAGTATACAGCAGCCCCAGCAGCCTCAGTAATCCAGGGCCCCCCCCTCGCGCTCCGGAAACCTGTAAAGTAAAATCTTTATACTTATCACTGTCTTGTTGCCGCCGTCCCCGCCGCTGCCGACATCACGATCCCCGGCTTCATCTGTCCGTCTTCTTCCGGCTTCCTGTTCGTCGCAGGCAATGAGCGCGAGGGGGGGGGCCCTGGATTACTGAGGCTGCAGGGGCTGCTGTATACTACCACTGGGGCTGCTGGGGCTGCTGTATACGCAAGCCGTCACTGACTCGCGTACAAGCCGAGGGGGGTACTTTTCAGCCCAATTTTTGGGCTGAAAAACTCGGCTTATACGCGAGTATATACGGTAATTTTGCAGATAATAGCAAAAATGTAAGCATGGGGGCCTAAAAGGTCCCCAATATACGTTCTTCTTTATTTGCTGACGATTTATTACTTCTATTATCAGATCCCCTGGTATCTTTGAGAAATGTGTTACTTATCACTATTGAATTCTCAAAACGTTTTTATTATAAACGAAATAATAGTAAAACCCAAATTTTGCCATATGATATTGATGAACATCTCCTTGACATTTTAAAGAAAAAATTCCCATTTTCCTGGGAAACCTCGGAGATTCTTTATTTGGGAATAATAGTCACAAATCCATTATCTGCTATAATAGACAGAAATATGACAGATATTATTAAACATTTCTCTAAGGACATAACTTATTTATCTAACTTGGAGGTCTCTTGGACAGGTTGCATTGCAGCATATAAGATGATTCTCCTTCATAAAACACTTTATCTTTTTCGATCGATTCCAGTTGTTATCCCACACAAATATTTAAAAAATCTACAAACTCAGTTTACTAGATTTATTTGGAAAGGGAAATTTCCTACAATTGATGCCACTACCTTACAAAAAGACAAAATAAAAGGAGGTCTAGGAGTCCCTAATCTTAAGGCTTATTATCATACAATCTTAATGAAAATTAGTACAAGATGGTGGAGTAATGTCAATTCGCCTTCTTGGGTTAATATGGAAAGGTCTTTCATGGGTAATGTAGATCCGACCTTATTTATAGTTCCATACCTTTTTCTTCCAAAAAAAGTCTCCCATTGCTTATCTCTTTAAAAGCAACAATTAAGGCCTGGCGCGTGTTAACTCAAATTTCAAATACTATTTTCTCTCCTGTTTGCCCCACTTGGCTTCCAGTGGATGTTTTTACATTGTTGTGTCCATCCCTTAATCTTATTAATTGGAAGAATAACAATGTTAAATATGTCTCCGATATAATTACTGGAGATAAATTGGTTATCTTTGAGGAAATCGCTTCTCAATTGCATTTACTTAGTTCAGAATGGCCAAATTGGATCTTATTAGAAAAAAACTTTAAATAATGGTAAATTACGCTTCTTTCTGCCAAATAATGTTGACCTAATATTACGTCACATTGGAGACGGGGATGAATGGGAAACTAGCAACATTTACAACATTTTTAATAAAGGTGTTGAATTATAAATTCCAGAAAATATGGGAGAATCAGCTGGACGTTGATAACCAGACTTTACATGACCAACTACCTATTCTCCTAATAAAAATTATACTCATCATTACCCTGCACGTCCTTGATAGAGACTCAATACAAGTTATTCACAAAATGGTACTTCACTCCATCTAAATTACATAAAATCAATTGTGGCAATACTAGTTTATGTTGAAAGAATTGCGGAATAGTGGTCTCTATTAGGCACATATTTTGGTCATGTCCTGTTTTGGAAAATTCTGGTTGGAGGTACAGTCTCTAATTAACTTGGTTTTAAAACTAGATTTAGTGTTGACATTTGATTTTTCCATTCTTATGATCGGAGTTTGTGACTTGCCGAAATGTAGCCGGTTTTTGTTATGCACACATTATTAGTGGCAAATCACCTTATTGCTTCTAAGTGGAAAAGTAATCAAATTTCTGTCATAGAAGATCTAATGCATCATTAAGCTACTCAAAATTTATTCGAATATACCTTCGCTTTAAGACGAGGAAATGGTGTAAAATTGAAATATATGGAGAAATGGGCAAGTTGGTTGCTAATGTATGCACCAGATTTAAAAATGGATTTACATTAGTGTTGCCTGCTTATTTTATATATATACATATTAGGCCGGCTTCACACCACGTTTAGATTCGATCCGGGGCTGTCCATTGAGAAACTGGATAGCCCCGGACCGGATCAGCACACAGAACCAGAGGGCTAATATGCCCTCCGGTCCGGTGTGCAGCCGCACGCAGCTGAAGCTGTTGATGATTCAGGACCGCTGGGAGCTAGCCGCGGTCCTGAAATAACAGCGGCGTGCGGCCACAGGTGTCCAGTTCCCAGATCCTCCTGGATCGGGGAAATCCGGTCCCATAGGCTCCCGTGCACTGGATTGGGTTTGGGGAGATTTTTCTCCCTGGACACAAAAATCGTGCATGCAGCATTTTTGTGTCCGCGGGAAAATCAGAGTCGTCCCGGATTCACCCGGACACATGGAAACTAGGCAACTATTGGGCTGAAATGTGATCCGGGCCTATCCGGTTCTCATCGGATCAGCCCGGATCACAAAAAACGTGGTGTGAAGCCGGCCTCACTGGATCTGTCTTTAGGAGATTTATATATTCTTTTTTTTTTTTTTTTTTTCAAATACTGATTGTCATGTCAATTGTACATAGTGTTTTTTTTTTGTTTTGTCTATGTTGTTGTTTGTTTTGTCCTACTTTTCTGTCTATATTTATATACTACAACTGATACTTTTATGTTCTTTGTGTATTGTTTGCTGGTTAATAAAAATTATCTTAAACAGGAGAGCAGTTCAGGTTCCAGAAGGATTTAGGAAAGCAAATTATGTACAAAAGGGCTTATGTATGGCAATTAGGGACTAATAAAGTTATGAAATAATGGCAAGACCCTGTAAGGGACATTGGATCAACCGTTCACTTTTTAACATGGCCAATATAGTAAGCTAATCTTGTCCTTTCAACTTTCCTCAGGAAAGCATATAAATGGTGATAGTCTCTGGAAATCTATGTTTCAGCAGTATTGGTATGGCTTGTAATGGGTGTAAGATGCACGCAAAGCTTAGAATTTTATTATGTGTACTCTGCCAGAAAGAGACAATATAAGGTGCTTCCATCTATCTAATTCTTTAATTATTTTCTCTATTAGGGGGATAATTGAGTCTATACTGTGATGAGGGATGTTTGACTATTTTAATCCCTACAATGATTGCTATGTAGAAGCAATAAATCTTCACCATAGTATTTAATTAACTTCTGTCTGGCATTTGCCTTAGAAACAATAACTGACAATTGGAAATATTAATTCTATACCGAGAAAGTCACAAAGTATACAATAACTAATACCTTTTCTAAGTGTTGTGCAGATGAGGAGTGAAAAAAACATCAAATCTTCTGCAAAGCAAATCATCAGAAACTATATGATGATGGGTTAGAGCCAAGTCAAAGCGCAATCGCTAGAGGAGACAGAATTGTCTTGTCGGTTTTTGGAATTAATTGGTGCCAATGAGAAATCACGTGTGAAATCCTTGGCTTGGGTTGAGCATATGAAGGAGTTAGGTAATTCCTAAATTTTCCTGCTATGCCAAATGTGTATAGTACAGCCTCTAATCATCTTAAATTTACATTATCAACAGCTTTCTTGATATCTAAAGCTAACAAGTCAGGCAGATAATTTAATATGAAGTCTCACCACATCCATAGTGCGTATTATGTTTCCTGGCTTAGTGTGTATGGGTGCTAGTGTTCTAGCAGACAATCCAATTTACAAATATATAGAAAACAGCACATCCTAGAGATAAAATTACAGAATCTTAATGTTTGCATTTCAAAAATAGATAAAAATCACTTTCAATGAAAATAAAAAGATTTACATGATATCCATAAGAGACTGAGGCGTATATGGCATACCAATATTGTCCTTACTCATAGTCTAAAATAAAGAAATCATCAGAGAGCATACAAAACCAAGGTGGACCAATCAAATGTGAGTACATAAACACATTTAACATTTATGCAAATAGTAATAATTGTGTTTTAACATGCCTGCTGAATATGAAGATAATGCAACATGTATTTATAGACAAAAAAAATCAGTTGAAATAAAAGTTTCTCTTTTATTTTATTACTAGATGCGATTGCATCGGGATTCTAAAATCTGTGTATAGTTTACTGAGTATACTTGAAATATGGCGGCATAGCGGCAGCTGCTATTCCGATTGTTCGTGGCGCTGAAGGCGGCGAACAATCAGAATAGCGATGTGCTGTATGGCGCCATACTTCAAATAGATGGAATATGTAGAGTTTCACATTGACCGCTGTAAGTGCTGTGGTCGCTCTGTGTTGACAGCGAGCAATCAGTATAGCACCTTACTTACAGTGGTAAATTTGAAACTCAAAGTCGTCCACTATATATGTATGGGAAGTGAGGTGCTATTCAGATTGGTCGGCGGCAGCACACAGCAACGAATGAGAATAGCGCGTGACTTACTATAGAGATATAATGGAGGACTTTGAGTTTGAAATTTACCGCTGAAAGTGAGGCGCTATGCTGATTGGTCGCTGTGTGGTGCTCCGACTATTCAGCATAGCGCCTTACTTCCCACAAGGATGCATCGGGGTGTTTAGAGGAATTTATGGCCGGGCCCTTGGTTCTATTTTCAGGCACGGCACTCAGCGCTTGTCGGTCGTCGGCAGAGCGGGAGCTTCAGCAACGGCTTGCAATGGCTGCCCTGCGAAAGATAGATATAGATAGGTATAGATTGATATATAAATATAGATAGATATAGATAGATAGATAGATAGATAGAAAGAAAAACATAGCTACATAGATAGATAGAAAGAAATAGATAGATACATAGATAGATAGAAATAGATAGATAGAAATAAATACATAGATAGATAGATAGATAGATAGATAGAAATAGATAGATAGAAATAGATAGATAGATGGATAGATAGATAGATAGATAGATAGATATTAATAGATAGATAGATAGATGGATAGATAGATAAATCTAAATAGATAAATAGATAGATAGAAAAATATAAATAGATAGATAGATAGATAGATAAAAACATATAGATAGAAAGATAGATAGATAGATAGATAGATAGATATAGATAGATAGATAGAAATAGATAGATAGATAGATAGATACATAGATAGATAGATAGATAGATAGAAATAGATAGATAGATAAAAATAGAGAAATAGATAGATAGATAGATAGATAGATAGATAGATAAATAGAAATAGATATATAGATAGATAGATAAATAGAAATAGATAGATAGATAGATAGATAGAAATAGATAGATAGATAGATAGATAGATAGATAGATAGATAGATAGAGAGATAGATAGATAGAGAGATAGATAGAGAGATAGATAGAGAGATAGATAGAGATAGATAGATAGATAAATAGATAGACATAGATAGATAGATAGATAGATAGATAGATAGATAGATAAAAACAAATAGATAGATAGATAGATAGAGAGATAAGAATATAGATAGAAAAAGAGCTAAAAATAAAGAAAGATAAATACAGAAAAAAATTTTTTGGACCGGCAATAGCCGAGCCCCGTGGCCGAAAATAGAACCAGAAGGCCGGCCATATATTTAGCGAGACACCGCTAATGTATGTCTATGGGAAGTGAGGCGGTATTCTGATTGGTCGCTGTGTGCTAACGCTATTTCCGCTCAAAAAAATATTTTTTCTCTATTTATCTATCTTTATTTGTATCTATTTTTCTATCTATTTTCTTATCTATCTATCTATCTATGTAAGAATATAGATAGAAAAATAGATAAAAATAAAGATACATAAATACAGCAAATATTTTTTTGGCCCGGCAATAGCCGAGCCCCGTGGCCCAAAATAGAACCAGAAGGCCGGGCATATATTTAGCGAGACACCGCTAATGTATGTCTATGGGAAGTGAGGCGGTATTCTGATTGGTCGCCGTTAGCACACAGCGACCAATCAGAAGACCGCCTCACTTCCCATAGACATACATAGCGCTGTGTCGGCGATTTTATGCCCGGGCCCCTGGTTCTATTTTCGGCCAGGGGACTCGGGGCCGGAAACTCGCAATGAGCGCTTCGCGGACATTGCTCGCGCCTTACCAACGACTCGCAATCATTGCGAGTCGTTGCTGATACGCTACCTATGCCCGCTCAGCGCTCTGCGCTGTGCGGCCACGGACAGAGTCCTGGAGAAAGTTTCGAGCTACGCGAACAAAGCCACAGGGAGTAGCGCCGGTCGCGACGGAAGTCGCTACGGCAATTATATAATAGATTACATGTATTGCAAATAATGCAAAACTGATTCACATCAAAGACATAAACTGTGAATGATAATAAGTCAGGCCTCTCTTCTACGACCCTCGCCGACCTTAACCATCCTGGACTGCTACAGTAGTGCTTCGATCTTTACAAACGTTCACCTGATGTGGACCAATAAATTGCTGTAGTTATAATGGCTGAAGATCTGCTAGTATTTCAGACAATGCTTTTATGTCCTGATTAGGGATGAGGAAATCCAAACAGTAAAGTTTAAGGTTCATACAGGACATCTAGTATCTGGTGCCAAACTCTAAATACGGACATCTAAGTGGATGTCTGTATTAATATTCATTTTTGGTAGCTGAATAAAGTTTGTTGAAAGGCTGCAGTGCAGCTAATAAACAGGTTTTTCTGCTGTGAGCACTTCTGGACCCATTACAATCATGCTGAATATTGGCATGGCTGTGATTGGCCGGCTGCA
Source organism: Allobates femoralis (assembly GCA_033576535.1). Classification (NCBI taxonomy): domain Eukaryota; kingdom Metazoa; phylum Chordata; class Amphibia; order Anura; family Aromobatidae; genus Allobates; species Allobates femoralis. The sequence continues at coordinate 134,384,455 of JARQOC010000009.1, read as the reverse complement.
TCTCATCATGTGGAAGTTGACAAAAGCAATGTCTCCCCCTACATTTGCATCCTTTAGTGCCTTTCATGTATCACTAAATGGGATTTTTAGAATTTTTTAACTAGTAAATAAATAATAAAAAAAAAATGTTTTGGGATTTTCCATAACAAGACAAGGTAAAGAAGAGAGCTGTGGGATGCATCCATTAACTCTCTGCTGTACCTTAACTGGTTATCAATATAGAGGTTAACACATTCCATTTTTTTAATTTTTTTTTTTTACCGGGAATAATTTTAAAAAATGGCATGAGGAGGACGCCTGCTGACAATTCACAGCTGACATCAACCCCCAAAACCATTACCCAATTACTACCACAACAGGGCAATAGAGAAAAACCACTGCAAAGCATCAGAATTGGTGCAATTAATCTAATGGGCCACCTCTGGAGTGACTGTGGCTTGGTGTATTTAGCTGGGAAGGACCAAATAACCATGGACCTTTCCAACCTGATAATATCACCCCACAGTTATCTGCTTTACCTTGGCTGGTTATGAAAACTAGGGGGAACCCCACATTACTTTTTTAATTAAATTCCTATCCACATTTCTTTGAAAGGCAATTTTCCTGCTCTTAGCCCCATTTTACTTCTGTTTACAGTCCCCTAGCCCTTACTACACCTATTTTACAGACACTTTAAAGCAGCCAAATTCAGGTCTGTATTGAGTTACATATTAATTTTGGGTCCAGGGTAAAGTCCGGGCACCAAACTCAACTTTATACTAAAGTCTAGCCCAACCTGGAAAACCGGAACATACATGGGTCCACTCATCTCTAATCTTGATCTATTAAACATATAGCCTGGAGGAATTGGGTTCATTGAGGTCTTTCTCTTACTTATGTATGTAAAATATTAGAGGAATGAAACGATGAGCAGCACTGCTATTTATCAAACGATGACATATTCCATTAGTCTCCAAATTGTGATTTATTGAAATCTATTGAACGTGTTTAAGAGAGAATCTCCTTCATCAGTGATTTCAATCCTTGTGGACTATTTTTTCTTCTCCTCTCTGCATGTGCCACTGGCCAGGGCCATTGCAGTCAGAGCATTAGGTTTTCTGCATGCAATGGATGGTAACAAGTTTTCTTTTCACTGCATGTTCTCATCCTTACGGACATCTGGATAAATAGAGATAACAATTGGCTGAGATTGTGTTCTTAAGGCCCAGTCACACATAACGACGCATCAGCGATCCCGATAATGATGTGCAGAGATCGCTGGTGTGTTGTTTTTCACATCATTGGTAAGATGTTAAACAGGTAGCTCACCAGCGATTTCACCAATGACTTCAGCAACGATCCAGAATTATACCGAGGTTGTTGTGAATTGTCACTCCATAGCATAGCATTGACATCATTGGTTATTATCCCTGTAAAACACAACGATGTAGCGCTTCCAGTGGGAGCGAAATGATGTAGAAATGATCCAGAGCAGTGTATAACGATCAACGATCTCACAGCGGGGGCCAGATCGTTGGTGCGTGTCATACATAACGACATCGTTAGTGGGATCGCTGTTGCGTCACAAAATCTGTGACGTTACAACGATCTCATTAGCGATCTCGTTATGTGTGACAGGGCCTTTACTTGGGAATGCTGCAAGGCTTATGATAAGTTCCACAATTATTTCCAGCACTTTGTACTGGAATCTTTGTATATCTATCAGTGCTCCTCATTGCTAGAGATGGAATTTATTATTATTAGTATTCTTGGCGTATTACTCATTATAGTAAATACGTGTGTATTGACAGTTTTAGGAGACTCTTCGAGGTTTGGAAACACTGATGTGATTGAAACATGAAAATTTGCATTTATCAGGATTTTTAACATTAAAAGAGAGTATCACATTTCTGAAATTCCTAAGATCAGCTGACCAGACTAGAAATTATTTGGTGATTGGCTGAAGTGGGCAGGTGATTTGAGCAATGCACCATCAGATGTTTTTCTTATGGAACAATGCTCTAGTCACTTGACCGCTGGAGCAAAGAACGGGCAGCAGCAGTCCTGCTGCTTGTGGTATCTTTTCTTGTGTCAGCACAAACTATGGCGCAGCATGCTCTTAATCTGGATATTGTTGGTAGGTATCACTTAGTTTGTTATTCTTTACAGCTGTAATTCCCGGTGGAACTTTTCTTTTCTCCATGGCAACTCCTTTAAATATTTGATAGGAACTTTCATTTTTATCAAGAAAACCTGGCTAGATCTACTTCTGTACAAGCATTGAATCCTGTGACTATTTACAGACAAGCTTAAAATGTCAAATTCAATTTAAATGGGCTTTTCTGCTTGGTATTGCTTTCTCAGCACAAGACAAACATTTTTTTAATGCGTCTGCAATGAACTCGATATCCAACTGGCTACAATACCTTATTGGAAACCAGATAAATTGTTATCGCCTTAGAAAAAAGTTACCTATCCAAAAAGCTCAAAAGCCGGTCACTCTTTACAAAGAATGTCAACAGACTAATGATGGACAGACGAAAGCTACATGAATTTATTCTTAAGGACATCTTTTCATTTTTCACTACTTTATAAGACATTTAATTTGTTAAAATTTAATTTTGATGAAATAAATACAATATATTCTTGTTTCTTTTACAGAATGGCTATATACAGGGGTTGGACAAAATAATGAAAACACCTAACATTTTGGCATCGTAATCTTCGGACATGTTATAAACATGCAAACCGTGACATATGTTAATGTTTTGTAGTTGATTATTTGTGTTAAGTGATATGTGTATGTAAATTAACTGTTTGTTTTGCCAAATTGTAAGAACATTGATGAGAACATGATATCAATGGCAGACCTTTCGGATTTTCAAAAAGGCCAAATTGTTGGTGCTCGTATGGCAGGCGCTAGTGTAACAGAAAGTGGCCGAATGCTTGGCATGTCAAGAGGTACTGTCTCCAAAGTAGTGACTGTTTGAAAGAGAACGAAAAACATCTGCAGCAAAGCACAGGTCCAGATGAAAGTCGAAGTTGATTGAGAGAGACCGTCGGACTCTAAAGCGAATTGTGAGAGAGGATCGCAAGACCACGGCTCTGAAAATCACTGCTGAGCTCAATGAACACCTACAGAACCCAGTTTCCACGAAAACTGTTCGTCGGCAGCTGCACAAAACTGGATTCCACGGAATAGCTGCAATTAGAAAATTGCTGCTCTCAATGACAAATGTTTCCAAGCATTTAGAGTGGTGTAAAAACCTTCAGAATTGGTCCCTCGAGCAGTGGAAACATGTGATAGTCTCAGACGAATCATCATTTACCCCATTTTCCGACCTCCGGCCGAGTGTACGTTTGGAGACAGCCGAAAGAAGCATTCCATCCAGACTCCCTTCTCCCAACCGTAAAACGTGGCGGAGGTTCTGTGATGATCTAGGGTGCAATTTCAAGGAGATCCGCCAGGCCAATGATATCACCTTGTATGAATTCATACCTCGGAGAATTGAGGCTGCAAAAGGGGAACCTACACCATATTAAACTACCATAACTTTTGTTCATTTTTCCAGGTGTTTCCATTATTTTGTCCAACCCCTGTAGATTGCACTATCAATATATATAAAAACATTTCTATCCTATGCCCAATTCCTCACTGCAAAATAATGCCCTGTTAGCTGACCGACACAATATTTCCATTCCTTGATCCAAATCTTTATTCGCTCTCTATTCTCCATCATGAACGTAACTACTCCTAATGTAAATCATCTTAACTCTTTCGTAAAACATAGCCACAATGTTTAATTTCTTAAAGATCAACAGGATATTAAGTCTGTAAAACTAAGTTTAAAGAAATTTTGTTCATATTTTTATATTTTATTTTCCATGTCACTATCAACATTAAATTCTTCACGACATGGCCGTAACTTTTTTATTTTTCCTTCCACATAGCCATTATGAGCACTTGTATTTTGTGGGATGAGTTGTACATTTGAATGACGCAATTCATTAACCATATTGTAAAATAAGGAAAAAATCTAAATGGGAAGAAATTGTAAAGAAAAAAAAAACAATTCAGACATGACTTTTTGGAAATTGTTTCTACGGTGTACACTTTGTGGTAAAAGCTACCTCACAATATGATTCATATCTTTAGTATGATTGCGTCCATATGAAACGTGCAGTTTTTGTTACCGTATATACTCGCGTATAAGCCGAGTTTTTCAGCCCAAAAATTGGGCTGAAAAGTCCCCCCCTCGGCTTATACGCGAGTCACTGTATACTGTATACACTGTATACAGTGTATACAGTATACAGGCCCACCCCCATCAGTATACAGGCCCCCCCTTGCTCACAAACCTGTAAAGGAAGAGATTTGTATACTTATCACTGTCCCGCTGCCGCTGTCCCGCCGCCGTCATCGCGCTCCTCCGTCTTCATCCGTCTTCTTCCGGCTTCCTCCGGTCGGCGCAGGCAATGATGTCATAGTCTGCGTGCCAGAGGAAGCCGGAAGATGCTGGATGAAGACGGAGGAGCGCGATGACGGCGGCGGGACAGCGGCAGCGGGACAGTGATAAGTATACAAATCTCTTCCTTTACAGGATTGTGCACCAAGGGGGGGCCCTGTATACTAATGGGGGGGGTGTCCCCTGTCTGTATACACCTCTGGGGTGCTGTATACTACCACTGGGGCTGCTGTATACTACCACTGGGTGTATAACTGGGCGCTGTATATACTACCGCGATCACTGGGGCTGCTGTATACTACACTGGTGTATATACCTCTGGGACTGCTGATATACTAACTACCTCTGGGGCTGCTGTATACTACCACTGGGCTGCCTCGGGGTCTGTATACTACCACTGGGGCTGTATATACCTCTGGGACTGCGTTATACTTGGTTATACTACCTTGGGACTGCTGTATACTACCTCTGGGGCTGCTGTATACTACCACTGGGGCTGTGTATATACCCTGGGCTGCTGATACATGCTGTATATACTCTGGACGCAAATTTTGGGGCTGTATATACCTCTGGGGCTGCTGTTAATACTACCTCATGGGTGCTGTATATCCCTTTGGGACTGCTGTATACTACCTGATCCTCTGGGGCTGCTGTAACCTATCTTAACCACTGGGGCTGCTGCTGTATACTACCACTGGGGCTGCTGTATACTACCACTGGGCTGTATATCTATCCTTCTGGGGACTGCTGTATACACTCAATATGTTTTCATTATTGGGGTCAAAGTATCTGGGGCGCTTATACTACACTGGGGCGCTTATATACCACTGAGCTCTTATACTAATCTTGTATTGGGTGTAAATAACACTAGCTGGCTGCAAAAAAACTCTTTGGTTTACTACCATTGTCTCATGTATATACTACTTTTATACACATTGTTGTATACTTTGTGCTGGGGTCCACCCTCGGCTTATACACGAGTCAATATGTTTTCCCAGGTTTTGGGGTCAAAAGTAGGGGGTCGGCTTATACACGGGTCGGCTTATACATGAGTATATACGGTATTTTAGTGGTGAAAAAGCAGAGAACTGCAAAAAAAAATCTTTGGGGTTTTGGCACCATTTTCCATGACCCATCATATTTTCATTTTTTTGTTGATGGAGCGGTGTGATGGCTTATTTTTTGTGGGGTGAGACAATGTTTTTATTGATACTATTGTGGGATGACCACTTGTTATAGCACTTTTTGGTAATGCAGCGACCAAAAACACCTTAATACTGGCGTTCTTTACATTTTTTTTATATATAGTGTTAACTGAGAAATTTATTTTTATAAATTGATAGACTGTTCTTTTTGTAACTTGAATATACTACATATGGATTTTTTTATTTTTTATTATCTTCATTTCTAATGGAGAAAAAGGGGATGATTGAGCTTTTAAGCTTTATTCATTTTTTTCATACTTTAAAAAAAAATCGTAAGTTTTCATTTTGCTTAATAGTCCTCTTAAGGGACTTGAAGCTCCAATAATTTGATTGCTTGTGCTGTATACAGCAATGCCACAGTAATGCTGTGAATAGTGAAAATCACAGTCTTCCTTGAAGCTTGGTTGCAGACAGGTTTCAAAGGAGCAAAGCTACAAGAACAGAGGACTTCACCAAATTTCCTCTGTAACAGCAAATAATTGACAACCGGTGTCTATATCACAGGTGCACCAATGGGTGCTTAACATGGCACTCCTCCATGCCGTTGCATCTTAAACCCCCCCTGTCAGGGTTTAAGGGCAGGGTTTAACAGATTATCTTGGGTTCTGCATCACATTAGATTGCTAGAGGCAGGTCCTGGCTCTAATACGCAGCAACAACCTGACAAGTACAGGGTGGGATCACCCCGTGAGCCTGATTTATAACCCACTTAAGACTTATAATAATAATATTTATTCATTTAGACTTGCGTTGTGCATGTATGCTGGATGTCATAAAAGCGTTAAAAATATCCTTCAATTTTTCTCTGATCACTGAGCTTTATATAACACTGACACTCATTCTTTTGTAAAGATCACTGTCCAGTAGTCCCCTCATTAGTATCATGAACAGGATAACAATATAAGGAAATTACCTTTATGTCAATAACACAAAATCTGCATTGCAAATATGTTTTGGTTGCAGCTCACCTACTTCCCAATGAATAATGGCCACAGCACAAAACTCAACTCTTCTAATATATGCTCATATAAAACATATCTGTAGATGCCATTAAATAGCCAAAATGGCAAAATGGCTGCTTTTATAGTCATATTAAAAAAAGTAATTAATAAAACATCAAATAAAAAATGTAACCAGTTAAGAAAGATAAAATCAGAATAGGGCTTCAATTTATTATTATATATGTTTATAAGAAACTCATCTCCTTAAACCTCAAAACACTAGTTTCTCCAGACCTCATTATAATAAGTGATTCCATGCATATACTGCAGAAAATACAGGTTTTAGGAGAGCCTCAATTGCACCAAAAACACCAGCTTTGAAATGTTATTGTTTGATGAAGAAATGATGAGGGGTTACTTTTGTTAAAAAGAAAGTTTGAGGACACCTTGACTTCTCTGGCAAATTTATACATTCCCAATATAGACGAAGCCAACTGGATTCAACCTACATTCATGACACTATATTTTAGGAAGAAAAACTGATTCTTGGAGGTGAATTTAATACTGTCTTTGAACTCTTAATAGACACTTCTTCAAGGAGAACCTTTCAACCAAATGCCTCAACAAAATAAAAAAAAGGTCATGGTATTCCTTTTGCTTATAGACTCCTGGAGATCTTTACATCTGGACTAAAAAAGACTTCACTCATCATTACTATGTTCCACACCATTCCTATGACAGTCTGGACTATATATTTATCACTCACACTTTTATCCTATTTCTGATTGACGTGTCTATTACTACATGTATACTATACACTAAGGTTACTCCCCATGATAAAGATCATATTCATGTGCTAGTCTCAATGCTATAAACTTGGGAACAAAGGAAAACTCTAAAATTCTAGAGATCCAAGTGTATTCTTACTGCCTTTAACCTCTACACTTAAATTCAGACACACCTGATACATTAACACTACAAAAAATTGGGAAGCCAATAAGACAAGTATAGCAATATATTTTTTATTTCAGCAAACACTTCCATAGGAAGAGACTAATTAGCTTTTTCTCACATCCAAATAAACTACCTGTTAAAATTAATCTCTATCCCCTATACTAGCCTTGCAACATATCCAAGGATCTTGCAAAGGCTGTGGTCACACATAGAAATCCGTTTTTGGAAGTGATTTTCATCACCAATCCGTTTTTTTCTGGGTGCTTTTTGAGCCTCCTGCACTCCTGAACGTTTTTGGAATTTTCATTAAAAAAACGCATGCGCGAACGCATGCGCAAACGCAAGTGCGCATTTGCATGCGTTCGCGCATGCGTTTCCCATAGGGCCCCATGTTAAAAAAACGCATGAAAACGCATGCGTTTTTTAAATGATGCCAAAAACGTTGCATGCAACGTTTTTGACTCAAAAACGGACAGGGCAATGTTTGGAGCTCCAGAGAAAAACGGACAGGGTGTTTATTACATCCAATCCGTTTTTCTGTCAGTTTTTGGGAAAAAAAAAATGAGAAAACTGAAGCCAAAAACGGATTGAGGGCTTATGTGGAACCCCAGCCAAAGGCAGCTAAACTATTGAACATTGACTCATAGGGTAGCTACCTCTCACTTAGGTGGTGCTTATCAGACACTTTATTTCCTTTTGTGAGAGAGCTAATTTTCATGTTTGTATCTCATGGTGCAATGCCTATAGGGCTCTTTATTAAGCATGTCTCGTTAAGAAAACCAGAACTTCCCCTACTAGAACCAGTCACTAAAAAATCTTATAATCTGAAATTGAGAGATTAGAAGAAAACTAAAATCACCTGAATAAAACAAATCTTTTTCAGCCACAACTGTTCTTCAAGCTCACTACCGGGTTCGCTCAATGCATGAATGTTCCAAGGTCTCACTGGCAAATGCGCAAAAAACAGACAACTCCATTTTAATAATTTACATCTGTACATGGACTTTCTTTTATTTGTCAATATGACATATAACAGTTTTGGCTGACAGATACCACTTCAATTAAATGCACTATTTCTGCCATGGAGTAACATGGAACTTTCTTAATAAAATGTGCACTATGTCATACTAATGACAGTTCCTCTGAGTCTATATACCACACATACAGTATATATATATACAGTGCCTACAAGTAGTCTTCAACCCCTGCAGATTTAGGTGGTTGGATAAGATGCAAATAAATTAGAGCCTTCAAACTACAAACGAGAGTAGGATTTATTAACAGAAGCATAAATCTTACAAACCAAAAAGTTATGTTGCTCAGTTGAGTTTTAATAAATTTTAAACATAAAAGTGTGGGTCAATTATTATTCAACCCCTAGGTTTAATATTTTGTGGAATAACCCTTGTTTGCAATTACAGCTAATAATTATCTTTTATAAGACATGATCAGGCCGGCACAGGTCTCTGGAGTTATCTTGGCCCACTCCTCCATGCAGATCTTCTCCAAGTTATCTAGGTTCTTTGGGTGTCTCATGTGGGCTTTAATCTTGAGCTCCTTCCACAAGTTTTCAATTGGGTTAAGGTCAGGAGACTGACTAGGCCACTCCATCACCTTCATTTTTTCCTTCTTGAACCAGGCCTTGGTTTTCTTGGCTGTGTGCTTTGGGTCATTGTCTTGTTGGAAGATGAAATTACAACCCATCTTAAGATCCTTGATGGAGGAGCGGAGGTTGTTGGCCAAAATCTCCAGGTAGGCCGTGCTATCCATCTTCCCATGGATGCGGACCAGATGGCCAGGCCCCTTGGCTGAGAAACAGCCCCACAGCATGATGCTGCCACCACCATGCTTGACTGTAGGGATGGTATTCTTGGGGTCGTATGCAGTGCCATCCAGTCTCCAAACATCACGTGTGTGGTTGGCACCAAAGATCTCGATCTTGGTCTCATCAGACCATAGAACCTTGAACCAGTCTGACTCAGAGTCCTCCAAGTGATCATGAGCAAACTGTAGACGAGCCTTGACATGACGCTTTGAAAGTAAAGGTACCTTACGGGCTCGTCTGGAACGGAGACCATTGCGGTGGAGTACGTTACTTATGGTATTGACTGAAACCAATGTCCCCACTGCCATGAGATCTTCCCGGAGCTCCTTCCTTGTTGTCCTTGGGTTAGCCTTGACTCTTCGGACAAGCCTGGCCTCGGCACGGGAGGAAACTTTCAAAGGCTGTCCAGGCCGTGGAAGGCTAACAGTAGTTCCATAAGCCTTCCACTTCCGGATGATGCTCCCAACAGTGGAGTCAGGTAGGCCCAACTCCTTGGAAAGGGTTTTGTACCCCTTGCCAGCCTTGTGACCCTCCACGATCTTGTCTCTGATGGTCTTGGAATGCTCCTTTGTCTTTCCCATGTTGACCATGTATGAGTGCTGTTCACAAGTTTGGGGAGGGTCTTAAATAGTCAGAAAAGGCTGGCAAAAGAGATAATTAATCCACACATGTGAAACTCATTGTTCTTTGTGCCTGAACTACTTCTTAATACTTTAGGGGGACCAAACAGAATGCTGGTGTTTTGAGGGGTTGAACAATAAATGACCCTCTGAATTAACTTTTAACGCTTTAAAAAAAAAAAAAAAAAATTAAAAAATCATTTTGGCTGCAGTGCATTTCCCACTTCCAGGCTGATCTACAGTCCAAATGTCACAATGCCAAGTTAATTCCGCATGTGTCAACCAGCTAAATCTGCAGGGGGTTGAAGACTACTTGTAGGCACTGTGTATATATATATATATATATATATATATATATATATATATATATATATATATATACTAGATGGTGGCCCGATTCTAAAGAATCGGGTAGTCTAGAATCTATATATAGTTTATTTAGTAATAGGGGAGTGCTGTGAAATTAATTGTGTGTATACAGGCGGCTCAGTGGTCAGCAGTGAGTGCGGTGGCTCAGTGGTCAGCAGTGAGTGCAGCAGAGGCTGGAGGGGGCAGAGGAGGGAGGAGGCAGAGGACGGAGGAGGCAGAGAAACTGGAGGGGTTAGAGGAGGAAGGGGTCAGGGGAGAGCAGAGGCAGGGGAGAGCGGAGGCAGGGGAGAGCGGAGGCTGGAGGGCAGGGGAGAGCGGAGGCAGAGGAGAGCGGAGGCTGGAGAAGAGCGGAGGCTGGAGAAGAGCGGAGGCTGGAGAAGAGCAGAGGCTGGAGAAGAGCGGAGGCTGGAGAAGAGCGGAGGCTGGAGAAGAGCGGAGGCAGGGGAGAGCGGAGGCTGGAGGGCAGGGGAGAGCGGAGGCAGAGGAGAGCGGAGGCTGGAGAAGAGCGGAGGCTGGAGGGCAGGGGAGAGCGGAGGCAGAGGAGAGCGGAGGCTGGAGAAGAGCGGAGGCTGGAGGAGAGCGGAGGCTGGAGGAGAGCGGAGGCTGGAGAAGAGCAGAGGCTGGAGGAGAGCGGAGGCTGGAGGAGAGCGGAGGCTGGAGGAGAGCAGAGGCTGGAGGGCAGAGGAGAGCGGAGGCTGGAGGGCAGAAAAGAGCGGAGGCTGGAGGGCAGAGGAGAGCGGAGGCTGGAGGGCAGAAAAGAGCGGAGGCTGGAGGGCAGAGGAGAGCGGAGGCTGGAGGGCAGAGGAGAGCGGAGGCTGGAGGGCAGAGGAGAGCGGAGGCTGGAGGGCAGAGGAGAGCGGAGGCAGGGGAGAGCGGAGGCAGGGGAGAGCGGAGGCAGGGGAGAGCGGAGGCAGGGGAGAGCGGAGGCTAGGGGAGAGCGGAGGCTGGAGAAGAGCGGAGGCTGGAGAAGAGCGGAGGCTGGAGAAGAGCGGAGGCTGGAGAAGAGCGGAGGCTAGGGGAGAGCGGAGGCAAGGGAGAGCGGAGGCAGGGGAGAGCGGAGGCAGGGGAGAGCGGAGGCAGGGGAGAGCAGAGGCAGGGGAGAGCGGAGGCAGGGGAGAGCGGAGGCAGGGGAGAGCGGAGGCTGGAGGGCAGAGGAGAGCGGAGGCTAGAGGGCAGAGGAGAGCGGAGGCTGGAGGGCAGAGGAGAACGGAGGCTGGAGGGCAGAGGAGAGTGGAGGCAGGGGAGAGCGGAGGCAGAGGAGAGCGGAGGCAGGAGGGCAGAGGAGAGCGGAGGCTGGAGGGCAGAGGAGAGCGGAGGCTGGAGGGCAGAGGAGAACGGAGGCTGGAGGGCAGAGGAGAGTGGAGGCAGGGGAGAGCGGAGGCAGAGGAGAGTGGAGGCAGGGGAGAGCGGAGGCAGGGGAGAGCGGAGGCAGGGGAGAGCGGAGGCAGGAGAAGAGCGGAGGCAGAGGAGAGCGGAAGCAGAGGAGAGCGGAGGCAGAGGAGAGCGGAGGCAGAGGAGAGCGGAGGCTGGAGAAGAGCGGAGGCAGAGGAGAGCGGAGGCAGGGGAGAGCGGAGGCAGGGGAGAGCGGAGGCAGGGGAGAGCGGAGGCTAGGGGAGAGCGGAGGCTGGAGAAGAGCGGAGGCTGGAGAAGAGCAGAGGCTGGAGAAGAGCAGAGGCTGGAGAAGAGCGGAGGCTGGAGAAGAGCGGAGGCTGGAGAAGAGCGGAGGCTAGGGGAGAGCGGAGGCAAGGGAGAGCGGAGGCAGGGGAAGAGCGGAGGCAGGGGAGAGCGGAGGCAGGGGAGAGCAGAGGCAGGGGAGAGCAGAGGCAGGGGAGAGCGGAGGCTGGAGGGCAGGGGAGAGCGGAGGCAGGGGAGAGCGGAGGCAGGGGAGAGCGGAGGCTGGAGGGCAGGGGAGAGCGGAGGCAGGGGAGAGCGGAGGCTGGAGGGCAGAGGAGAGCGGAGGCAGGGGAGAGCGGAGGCAGGGGAGAGCGGAGGCAGGGGAGAGCGGAGGCTGGAGGGCAGGGGAGAGCGGAGGCAGAGGAGAGCGGAGGCTGGAGAAGAGCGGAGGCTGGAGGGCAGGGGAGAGCGGAGGCAGAGGAGAGCGGAGGCTGGAGAGAGCGGAGGCTGGAGGAGAGCGGAGGCTGGAGGAGAGCGGAAGCTGGAGGAGAGCGGAGGCTGGAGAAGAGCAGAGGCTGGAGAAGAGCAGAGGCTGGAGGAGAGCGGAGGCTGGAGGGCAGAGGAGAGCGGAGGCTGGAGGGCAGAGGAGAGCGGAGGCTGGAGGGCAGAGGAGAGCGGAGGCTGGAGGGCAGAGGGAGCGGAGGCTGGAGGGCAGAAAAGAGCGGAGGCTGGAGGGCAGAGGAGAGCGGAGGCTGGAGGGCAGAGGAGAGCGGAGGCTGGAGGGCAGAGGAGAGCGAAGGCTGGAGGGCAGAGGAGAGCGGAGGCTGGAGGGCAGAGGAGAGCGGAAGCTGGAGAGCAGAGGAGAACGGAGGCTGGAGGGCAGAGGAGAGCAGAGGCTGGAGGGCAGAGGAGAGCGGAGGCTGGAGGGCAGAGGAGAGCGGAGGCTGGAGGGCAGAGGAGAGCGGAGGCTGGAGGGCAGAGGAGAGCAGAGGCTGGAGGGCAGAGGAGAGCGGAGGCAGGGGAGAGCGGAGGCAGGGGAGAGCGGAGGCAGGGGAGAGCGGAGGCTGGAGGGCAGAGGAGAGCGGAGGCTGGAGGGCAGAGGAGAGTGGAGGCAGGGGAGAGCGGAGGCAGAGGAGAGTGGAGGCAGGGGAGAGCGGAGGCAGGGGAGAGCGGAGGCAGGGGAGAGCGGAGGCAGGAGAGAGCGGAGGCAGAGGAGAGCGGAGGCAGAGGAGAGCGGAGGCAGAGGAGAGCGGAGGCAGAGGAGAGCGGAGGCTGGAGAAGAGTGGAGGCTGGAGGGCAGGGGAGAGCGGAGGCAGAGGAGAGCGGGGCTGGAGAAGAGCGGAGGCTGGAGAAGAGCGGAGGCTGGAGAAGAGCGGAGGCTGGAGGAGAGCCGAGGCTGGAGGGCAGAGGAGAGCGGAGGCTGGAGGGCAGAGGAGAGCGGAGGCTGGAGGGCAGAGGAGAGCGGAGGCTGGAGGGCAGAGGAGAGCGGAGGCTGGAGGGCAGAAAAGAGCGGAGGCTGGAGGGCAGAGGAGAGCGGAGGCTGGAGGGCAGAGGAGAGCGGAGGCTGGAGGGCAGAGGAGAGCGGAGGCTGGAGGGCAGAGGAGAGCGGAGGCTGGAGGGCAGAGGAGAGCGGAGGCAGGGGAGAGTGGAGGCAGGGGAGAGCAAAGGCAGGGGAGAGCGGAGGCAGGGGAGTGCGGAGGCAGGGGAGAGCGGAGGCTGGAGGGCAGAGGAGAGCGGAGGCTGGAGGGCAGAGGAGAGCGGAGGCTGGAGGAGAGCGGAGGCTGGAGGGCAGAGGAGAGCGGAGGCTGGAGGGCAGAGGAGAGCGGAGGCTGGAGGGCAGAGGAGAGCGGAGGCTGGAGGGCAGAGGAGAGCGGAGGCAGGGGAGAGCGGAGGCAGGGGAGAGCAGAGGCAGGGGAGAGCAGAGGCAGGGGAGAGCAGAGGCAGGGGAGAGCAGAGGCTGGAGGGCAGAGGAGAGCGGAGGCAGGGGAGAGCGGAGGCAGGGGAGAGCGGAGGCAGGGGAGAGGGGGAGAGCGGAGACAGGGGAGAGCGGAGGCAGGGGAGAGCGGAGGCAGAGGAGAGCGGAGGCTGGAGGGAAGGGGAGAGCGGAGGCAGGGAGAGAGCGGAGGCTGGAGGGCAGAGGAGAGCGGAGGCAGGGGAGAGCGGAGGCAGGGGAGAGCGGAGGAAGGGGAGAGCGGAGGCAGGGGAGAGCGGAGGCAGGGAGAGCGGAGGCAGGGGAGAGCGGAGGCTGGAGAAGAGCGGAGGCTGGAGAAGAGGGGAGGCTGGAGAAGAGGGGAGGCTGGAGAAGAGGGGAGGCTGGAGAAGAGCGGAGACAGGGGAGAGCGGAGGCTGGACGGCAGAGGAGAGCGGAGGCTGGAGAAGAGCGGAGGCTGGAGAAGAGCGGAGGCTGGAGAAGAGCGGAGGCTGGAGAAGAGCGGAGGCAGGGGAAGAGCGGAGGCAGGGGAGAGCGGAGGCTGGAGGGCAGAGCAGAGCGGAGGCTGGAGAAGAGCGGAGGTGGAGAAGAGGGGAGGCTGGAGAAGAGGGGAGGCTGGAGAAGAGGGGAGGCTGGAGAAGAGCGGAGGCTGGAGAAGAGCGGAGGCAGGGGAGAGCGGAGGCCGGGGGAGAGCGGAGGCAGGGGAGAGCGGAGGCAGGAAAGAGCGGAGGCTGGAGGGCAGAGAAGAGGGGAGGCTGGAGGAGAGCGGAGGCTGGGGGAGAGCGGAGGCTGGGGGAGAGCGGAGGCAGGGGGAGAGCGGAGGCAGGGGGAGAGCGGAGGCAGGGGAGAGCGGAGGCAGGGGAGAGCGGAGGCTGGAGAAGAGCGGAGGCAGGGGGAGAGCGGAGGCAGGGGAAGAGCGGAGGCAGGGGAGAGCGGAGGCAGGGGAGAGCGGAGGCTGGAGGGCAGAGAAGAGGGGAGGCTGGAGGAGAGCGGAGGCTGGGGGAGAGCGGAGGCAGGGGGAGAGCGGAGGCAGGGGGAGAGCGGAGGCAGGGGAGAGCGGAGGCAGGGGAGAGCGGAGGCAGGGGAGAGCGGAGGCTGGAGGGCAGAGGAGAGCGGAGGCTGGAGAAGAGCGGAGGCTGGAGAAGAGCGGAGGCTGGAGAAGAGCGGAGGCTGGAGAAGAGCGGAGGCTGGGGAGAGCGGAGGCTGGAGGGCAGAGGAGGGCGGAGGCTGGAGAAGAGGGGAGGCTGGAGAAGAGGGGAGGCTGGAGAAGAGCGGAGGCTGGAGAAGAGTGGAGGCTGGAGAAGAGCGGAGGCCGGGGAGAGCGGAGGCAGCGGAGAGCGGAGGCAGGGGAGAGCGGAGGCTGGAGGGCAGGGGAGAGCGGAGGCAGAGGAGAGCGGAGGCTGGAGGGCAGAGGAGAGCGGAGGCTGGAGAAGAGCGGAGGCTGGAGAAGAGCGGAGGCTGGAGAAGAGCGGAGGCTGGAGAAGAGCGGAGGCAGAGGAGAGCGGAGGCTGGAGAAGAGCGGAGGCAGAGGAGAGGCTGGGGGGCACAGAAGAGGGGAGGCTGGGGGGGCACAGGAGAGGGGAGGCTGGGGGAGCACAGGAGAGGGGAGGCTGGGGGCACAGGAAAGTGGAGGCTGGGGGGCACAGGAAAGGGGAGGCTGGGGGGGCACAGGAGAGGGGAGGCTGGGGGCACAGGAGAGGGGAGGCTGGGGGGCACAGGAAAGGGGAGGCTGGGGGGGCACAGGAAAGGGGAGGATGGGGGGGCACAGGAGAGGGGAGGCTGGGGGGGCACAGGAGAGGGAAGGCTGGGGGGGCAGAGGAGAGGGGGAGGCTGGGGGGGCACAGGAGAGGGGAGGCTGGGGGGGCACAGGAGAGGGGAGGCTGGGGGGGCACAGGAGAGGGGAGGCTGGGGGGGCACAGGAGAGGGGAGGCAGAACACGCACCGGGCTGTCGGCGGGGCTGTGTGGTCCCTGATGGAGGAGGAGAGTGGGCGGTGCCGGCGGAGGCCGCACACCGGAGTGTGGGGCGGGCCGGGCCGGTTCCCGGATGTTGGTGGGAGGGTGCATGTAGCCACCCTGCCGCCTGAGCCGATCGGAGGCCGGTGTCAGCCCCACCGGCCCTGCAGCGTCCGCTCGGCGCCGGCGCCCTGCAGCCTACAGTGCCACAGGGCGCGCACCCTCTTACAGCGTCCGTCTCTGCTGAGGCCGCCGCTGATGTAGGTGGCGCCGCCCCCTTATGTGATGCCGCTCCCCCTGGCTGCCGGCGCTCTGGACTCAGGGCTCACACTGTCCAGTGGACGGTGCGGCCCTGGGTGGGAGCACACGGTTCTGTGTGGGGGTGGCGGTGGCGCTTTAGCGCCCACTGCGAGCCGCTATGCAGGTTTGACAGCGGCTCGCGGTGAGCGCTATGCGCTCACCGCTCGTGGGTCTGGAACTTCCGGTTCCGGTCTGTGACACAGGGCGCAGGCCGTCACGGAAGTTGGCCAGATTCCACAGGAAGTGGCCTTCGGGTTTTATATATATGATATATATATATATATAATATTGAAGTTGGCCATTTTGGATCCAACTTTATTTTTTTCAATGGGAAGAGGGTCATGTGACACATCAAACTTATTGAGAATTTTATAAGAAAACAATGGTGTGCTTGATTTTAACGTAACTGTATTCTTTCTTGAGTTATGTACAAGTTTATGACCACTTATAAAATGTGTTCAAAGTGCTGCCCATTGGGTTGGTTTGTCAATGCAACCCTCTTCTCCCACTCTTGACACACTGATAGCAGCACCGCAGAAGAAATGCTAGCACAGGCTTCCAGTATCCGCTGTGTCAGATGCTGCACATCTCGTATCTTCACGAGTGATGAGGCAAACATTTATGTGAATGGTGACGTTAACAAACAAAACCACTGCTATTGGTCTGACACTAACCCACAGTGGATAGATACCTCCAAGACTGTTGGAACACAAACATTGATGGTATGGTGTGGTATATGGGGTAGATAGTGGGCTCATTCTTCATCAATGGAAACCTCAATTCCACATGATATCTGAATCATGTAGCAATTTCAGATATCCAGTGGCATTGAAGTCCCATTACCAATGTGCCGCACAAAAATATCTCATGATGGGTAAAACCAGTGAACTGTCTCTATGACCAGGTGTTCCTCATAAGATTTAAGACATGGGAGTAAAAAGATTTTTCAGAAATGTTTTCCAAGAGCCAAAAATGACCTGCAGAGAGCTACGAAAAGGCCTGGAATCAGCAGGTACAATTCTTTCAAAGAAAATAATATGTAATGAATTCAACCTCCGTGGCCTGTATGCATGCTCAACATGCAAGACATAATTGCTGTACAAAAAGAATGTTCAAGCTGTTTTAAAGTTTGCAAAACAACATTTAGGCAAGCCTGTGAAATACTGAGAGAATATAGTCTGGTCAGATGAGGCCAAAATTGAACTCTGGATGCCATAATACACACCATGTTTGGAGGCCAAAATGTACTGCAAATCGCCCTCTCGAAAAAACATTCCAATAATGAAGTTTGGAGGTGGGAACATCATGATATGGGGCTGTTTTTCAGCATTTGGTCCTAGCAAACATCATGTAATTGAAGGAAGGATGAATGGACAAAAATGTGCTGCTATCTACCAGAATGATAAAAATTAAATGAGGTTAAACTAGAGATGAGCGAGTCCGAAAAGACTCGGAATCGCAAGACCCCAACGAGTCCGAGTCAAGGACTCGGGACTCGTTGCGAGTCCAGCGAGTCCAATGTTAATGAATAGGGACCCGAGTAATAGCGAATAATGACATTTACAACTCGCTGATGTGTCTCTGAAAGTGTGCGAGTCCAAACTCGCTGGTTTTTCTCTTATTTTGAGGCTTGTAGCCGATGATGCGAGGGAAGGGATTCTCCAGCACACACCATGCTTTAAGGAAACAGGAAGCGAGTCGCGCTGACAGGCGCACACACAGAGCGATCCATTCATCAGTGCAATCATGGCAGCAGGACGTGGCACGGTGAACACACTGCGTCTTATTGCACTTGTGGAGGCTCGTCCATTTCTATGGCTCCCTACAGATCCTGAGTATGGGATACGACCCTAATTAATACAGCCTGGAGAGAGATCGCCCAAGAGATGTTCCCTGCGTTCCATCGGAGTGACCATGAGGAACAGAGCAATCTAAGTAAGTTAAATGAGTTCACACGTTATATATTGCATTTACTGTATATATACTCGTGTATAAGCCGACCCGTGTATAAGCCGACCCCCCTATTTTTGCCCCGAAAAACTATGAAAACATATTCACCGCCATCCTGGTATACAGCGGCTATCACTGGTAGACAGCCCCCCAGCAGAGTATACACCTCCCCCTGCAGAGTATACAGGCCCCCAGCTGGGTATACATGCCCCCATATTGTGGTATACAGGCAGGGGCGGACTGGCCCAGGTGCCACGGGTCATGCGGCTGCAGGAGCATGAATAATCCGCATGTCCCTGAAGCAGCAGGCGGAAACGGAAGCTCCTGGCCGCGCGATGACGTCATCAGCACGCGGCTGCGTCCGGGAGTGAGCGTCTGTGAGTGGCGTGCGGCTGCGACTGTTAGCGAGCGGCTGTGAGGAGCGCGAGGCTGCGGCTGGGAGCGAGCCATAGGATAATGCGGGAGCTGCGGTGACTGTGAGGTGGCCGCCAGTCATCACCCCCCCCCACCCCCGTCCTCACCTGTGTCGGGCCAGTGAGGGAGGGTTGCGACCCAAACTGTAGGGTGCCAGTCAGTCCCTGTATACAGGGCCCTCAGTGTGTGTACAGGCCCCCCCAGCAGTGGGTATACAGGGCCCCCAGCAGTGGGTAGACAGTGGCCCAGTGGGTTTACAGGGCCCCCAGCAGTGGGAATACAGGGCCCCCATAGCAGGGTATACAGGACCCTGAATGTGTTATCATGCTCCACCGCATAGTTGCCTATATTTGGATGGGGTCACAACAGTACAATGAGTTTAATGTCTGATCCTCCTGGCTCTTTCGGCCAAGGGGTTGGGTGTATATAAATACCACTAATGACCAGAGTCTGGTGCCCGCACTATTACATTCTCTATGCGTTGACATGTGTCCTGCCTCATTTGTGATTGTGGCCACGTGAGCTCAATGTCCGTAATGCTGTTGATGATGTTCCACACTGTCATGTCACTGTCCCTTGTATACACATTACACACACAAAATGAATAAAATGTTATTGTTGATTTGTACACATACTTTTGTTGTTTCAAATATTACACATCTCTAAAGCCGGTTTCAAATCATTTCACAGTTGACCATCTTAAAAAACGGTGGAGGAGCTGCCGGGACCAGCATAAGAAGCAGTACCGGCAGTACTCAGAGAGACAACCGGGAGCCGCTCCATTGCTCAACCACTACCACTTTTATGAACGGCTGTCCTTCCTTCACCCGGTGGCCCGTATGCCAAGGTATGTGTCTGCAGCACTGTTGTGTACATTTAGTATTATTTATTAATATATACATTAGGTTCCATTTCGGCTCTGTGGGTAGCAGAGTATACACGTGGCTCTGTGGGTAGCAGAGTATACAGGCGGGTCTGTGGGTAGCAGAGTATAAAGACGGCTCTGTGGGTAGCAGAGTATACAGGCGGGTCTGTGGGTAGCAGAGTATACAGGCGGGTCTGAGGAAGCAGAGTATAAAGACGGCTCTGTGGGTAGCAGAGTATACAGGCGGGTCTGTGGGTAGCAGAGTATACAGGCGGGTCTGTGGGTAGCAGAGTATACAGGCGGGTCTGTGGGTAGCAGAGTATACAGGCGGGTCTGAGGTAGCAGAGTATACAGGCGGGTCTGAGGTAGCAGAGTATACAGGCGTCTCTGTGGGTAGCAGAGTATACAGGCGGGTCTGAGGTAGCAGAGTATACAGGCGGGTC
Organism: Allobates femoralis; assembly: GCA_033576535.1. Lineage (NCBI taxonomy): Eukaryota > Metazoa > Chordata > Amphibia > Anura > Aromobatidae > Allobates > Allobates femoralis. Next base: position 134,364,626 of record JARQOC010000009.1, on the reverse strand, counting down.
TGTGGGTAGCAGAGTATACAGGCGGGTCTGAGGTAGCAGAGTATACAGGCGGGTCTGTGGGTAGCAGAGTATACAGGCGGGTCTGAGGTAGCAGAGTATACAGGCGGGTCTGAGGTAGCAGAGTATACAGGCGTCTCTGTGGGTAGCAGAGTATACAGGCGGGTCTGAGGTAGCAGAGTAGACAGGCGGGTCTGTGGGTAGCAGAGTATACAGGCGGGTCTGAGGTAGCAGAGTATACAGGCGGGTCTGAGGTAGCAGAGTATACAGGCGTCTCTGTGGGTAGCAGAGTATACAGGCGGGTCTGAGGTAGCAGAGTATACAGGCGCGTCTGTGGGTAGCAGAGTATACAGGCGGGTCTGAGGTAGCAGAGTATACAGGCGGGTCTGAGGTAGCAGAGTATACAGGCGTCTCTGTGGGTAGCAGAGTATACAGGCGGGTCTGAGGTAGCAGAGTATACAGGCGGGTCTGAGGTAGCAGAGTATACAGGCGTCTCTGTGGGTAGCAGAGTATACAGGCGGGTCTGAGGTAGCAGAGTATACAGGCGGGTCTGTGGGTAGCAGAGTATACAGGCGGGTCTGAGGTAGCAGAGTATACAGGCGGGTCTGTGGGTAGCAGAGTATACAGGCGGGTCTGAGGTAGCAGAGTATACAGGCGGGTCTGAGGTAGCAGAGTATACAGGCGTCTCTGTGGGTAGCAGAGTATACAGGCGGGTCTGAGGTAGCAGAGTATACAGGCGGGTCTGAGGTAGCAGAGTATACAGGCGTCTCTGTGGGTAGCAGAGTATACAGGCGGGTCTGAGGTAGCAGAGTATACAGGCGGGTCTGTGGGTAGCAGAGTATACAGGCGGGTCTGAGGTAGCAGAGTATACAGGCGTCTCTGTGGGTAGCAGAGTATACAGGCGGGTCTGAGGTAGCAGAGTATACAGGCGTCTCTGTGGGTAGCAGAGTATACAGGCGGGTCTGAGGTAGCAGAGTATACAGGCGGGTCTGTGGGTAGCAGAGTATACAGGCGGGTCTGAGGTAGCAGAGTATACAGGCGGGTCTGAGGTAGCAGAGTATAAAGACGGCTCTGTGGGTAGCAGAGTATATAGGTGATGAGAATAGGGTTAATAGATGGTGCTACAGTGTTGGGGCGTGCTAGAGGGAGCAGAGATCCGATTACTGCCATAATTTCTGACCTTATTAAAGATAGCGGCCGCAGCTAAATGACATCATGGCAAAGGTAAACATGGGGTGTGGTTAGCTGCAGGAGGTTAGTGAGAGGTGTGGGTTGTTTGGCAGAGGGCGTGGTGTGGGCGTGGTGAGCGCTGCTCCAGCGTCAGATACGCTGCGAGCGCGGAACCGCGGCACATCTCCAGGAGCAGAGGACGTGTCCGGTACGTCCGTAGCCCCCGGCCTCCCCGTTGTCCGCACACACAGCCCCGCTGTGACCTCTGCAGTGTCACAGGCCCCGGCGGGCGTCTGTCATCTCCTCCTGACACTGACCTCCTCCTGATTTGATTGTCTGTGTTGTCCCCCCCCGCTGTCAGCATCAGTGATCTGCTAAGACCTGTGGGTGCACAGACGGGGGAAGTACAAATGCCAGCATGCCGGGGCGGATTGGGCGCTGTGAGGGGCGCAGGTCTTGCTGTGAGCGGAGGGCGCGAGGCCGCTCGAGAAAACGCTATAGCGGCTGTGTGAGTTAAGCGTCTGCGGCTCGCGAAGGCGCATACGCGTCTCCGCTCGCAGTGACGCTAAGGAGTTTGGGATTAGGCTACAGTGCCGGAATTTCAAACTCCCGATTATATAAATAGATTATATATATATATATTGTATACCTTTCAACCCCTTCCCTGCTTTATATAGATGATATAAGCTAAAAGTTTTGTGAATTAAGTATGTCAAGTAAAAAGTGAAGTCAGGGGGACTTTTTTTTTTCATGTGAACCATTGGTGTTATTGATCGTCTAGATTAGATGGGATGGGGGGGGGTGGGTGTTAATCAGGGGGTGAAAAATTATGTATTAGTATGGAATTAGCAAAGAAAGTCACGTATTCCTTTATGTTATGTACAGTTGGTTATTCTTTCATAATAATAACAAATATCTGATTAATAATACACAGATACACAGAGTCTAAAAAGCGTGCAACTTAATGTTTGACCTATGTTTTTGTTTCCAAATGCAATGCATTCACCAAATTTTTTTTTACTTTACCCACAGAGAAGCTTACTACAGAGGGCGGCGTGCTGTGAACCCTCCACCGCCAAACAGAAGGCGGCGTGGAGAACACCCACCACCACCACCATGGCCGGCGCCACCACCACCACCGCCGTCGCCGCCGCCACCACCACCACCACCAGCATCGCCGCCAGCAGCGCCAGGGCCAGCACCACCACCGCCGCCACCAGCGGCCGGGCCAGCACCACCGCCGCCACCAGCGGCAGGCCCATCAACACCACCACCGCCGTCCCCGCCACCACCACCACCACCGCCACCAGCGGCAGGGTCCGCACCACCACCGCCCCCACCAGCGGCAGGGCCAGCACCACCACCGCCACCACCAGCGGCAGGGCCAGCACCACCACCGCCACCACCAGCGGCAGGGCCAGCACCACCACCGACGCCACCAGCGGCAGGCCCAGCTTATGGTCCCATCCCGGGGTCTGCACAATTAAGTGTGCAACAGAGTAATGCTGACTTTGCCCGCAGTATTATACCATTCATGGATAATATTCCATTTGACAGGCTACTGCGGGCAAGGTCAGCATTACAGATAGTGCTGGAAGCCTGTCAGCCAGGAAACGACCCCGGTGATGTGTTCCAATATTTGGATGGGTGGAAAATAAACTGTAACAGGCTGGGCAGGCCCACAACACGGGACAGCCAAGTCCCACCCCACAGGGCTTTGCCTCACTGCCAGTGGCCAGCTAACAGGGACCTACCACCGTTCCCTACACCTGTTCAGATGATCCACCCTGAAGGGTTCGGCCAGGCCATCCGTGGGGCCCTTGACCTTTTGCAGGACGGACAGCCCACCTACCAGGACCTGTAGGGCTCCATTTGGTGTTGTTGATGTTGTTACCTTAATTGTAAAAGGTAGTTTTTTTTGGAATGTCCAAACAGTGCTGCCATTTTTTTTTTTTAAACACAGTTTTAAAAACCAGCTTTGTGTCTGTCTTTTTTCAAGGAATGAATGTGGAGTTTTTTTTTTGGTTGGGCTTCAAGTCATCATAATTATTATAATTATTTATTTATATAGCGGCCATAGGTTCCATGGCGCTTTACATGAGGAAAAGGTAGAGAAGGACAAGTACAATAAACATAGACAATAAGGTCATACAGGTACAATAGTAGAGGACCTGTACGCGTGGGCTCACATTCTACGAGGGGTGGGTGGGGATACAATAGGGTGGGGAAGGTGTCGGTCGTGGGGCGTGTAGCGGGGTCTCATGGCAGGTTGTAGGCCTGTCGGAAGAGGTGAGTCTTTATAAGTATCTTTAAGGTTCAGAGGGTAGGCGACTGACTGATGAGGTGGGGCAGGGAGTTCCATAGCATGGCGGATGACCGGGAGAAATCCTGTATGCGGTTGTGGGAAGAGGAGATGAGGGTGGACTGTAGGACAAGTTCTTGGGATGAACGCAGGTTGCGTGAGGGATGGTATCGGGAGATCATGTCGGAGATGTATGGTGGGGATAGGTTGTGTAAGGCTTTGAATGTCATGGTCAGTGTTTTAAAGTGAGCTCTCTGTGGGCCGGAGGGGCCCAGGGGAGTAGTGTGAGGACAGATGGATTAGCCGGGCAGCAGAGTTTAGTATAGATTGGAGAGTTGCAAGAGAGTTGGCAGGGAGACCTATGCGAAGGAGGTTGCAGTAGTCAAGGCGGGAGATGATGAGGGCATTTATGAGTGTTTCAGCAGTGTCAGGATTGAGGAACGACCGAATTGGTTAAATATTTTTGAGTTGGAGTCACAGGGACTTGGTTAGGGACTACAGGTGGGGCTTGAAGGAGAGGGAGGAGTCAAGGATTACCCCGAGACAGTTGGCGTGGGGGACAGGGAGAGAGCATCATTAGCAAGTACTTTACGGCCCGCATGGCGCATGAAGTCACCTTGGTTACTAAGTGTCAAATCATGACTCCACATACAACTGTTGCTGACAAACAGTGCCTGTGTTTGGGGG